>JAMWET010006115.1:7500-87500 GCA_024036415.1 Prochilodus magdalenae
GAGGGGGGAGAGAGAGAGAGAGAGAGAGAGAACTTCATTCTAAACTTCAGCATCCTCTCTTATTCCGCTTATATCCGCTGCTCTCCATCCATCATCCGTCTTTCGGTAAAGCAATTCCCGAAAAAGCAAACAATCCATAACAAGCCGAGGCTGGAATTCCAAAGGCTTGGGGGAGGGGCTCCCTCTCACACGGGTGATCGATTTTTCATTGGCTTATACAAATCAACCCAATGTTCCGGCGTATTGATTGCGCCCGAGGCCTGCTGCGGGAACGCCGGGCCTGTAAGCTGCTCGTCCAATCAGATTAATTCCTGCTTATTCCGGCTGCTTATTCATCACTGTGAGATATTCCAGGCTCCAGACTCCCGGCGCTGTCCTGGTGTTGCGCAGGGAAGTCTGAGTGTGAGGGTTTATTGCTGAGATTTTATTATTACCGCCGTTTGAACATGCTCACAACATCCCACAGTATTCTGCTGACTTGGGGATGTAGGGAGGGAAGGAGGGAAGGAGGGAGGGAAGGAGGGAGGGGGAGCCAGATTCCAAATGTTTCTCTATGCTTTGAAGTTCATGAGGTTGGGGGATTTGTCAAGGGCTCGCAGTGTCAGCTTTCCGCTTCCACGTTCAGTTTATCCGGGGTGATGTTGACAGTTGAGGACTCAGATGGTCTTTGTTAATACGGGGAACCGTCACTCACGCGTGCGAGACGCGGACCCCCTGCCGGTACCGCTCCTCGGCTGCACCTGTACTTCAAACGCAAAACACGGGAGCCTAAAACGACGTCTACCGTCCCAGACGTGTCCACTCCATCCCGTCCCCTCCCCCTTACACACACTGTCCACCGGCGGGCCTCCTGAATTTCTTGCTGGTAATAAAAGAGACGCTCTCTTATCTGCAGATGTCCACCCCCCCACACACACCCCACCCCCCTTTCCTCGCCATATGGAATTCCTCACTCAACAGCCTGGAATGGGTAGGATTTGCGGAAGAGACCCCATCTGGAGAGGGAGCAAGTCGAGGACCAGCGAAGCGAGAGTCTCTCTGGAAGACCAAAGGGACTCACTTGGAACAGAGTCGGTCTGGACAGAACAGCCGCGAGGGTTCTTGGGGAAGTCCCCAGACGGTGAAGAGAAGCTTGTGTGGTCTCCTAAGGCCGGGTTTCCAAACCCTGAGACGGTCCACATGTTGAATTCCATGCTGTATTCCAGACCTCAGTGCTGTACCGAGTGTTTAGTGTTCCTGAGAGTGTGCACCAGAGTCCAGGGTGCAGACCAAAGGTCCAAAGGAGACCGCGTCTCGATGCCTGAGTGACGGTTCCCCGTCACATATACACTCATCATCAAACAGAACAGCTGCATCCAGAAGGAGGTGTGGGATTGCAGGTGTGCTGGGAAGGTGTGTTGGCTACACATACTGAAGTCTGTCTCTCAGTATGGCGTCGGGCCGCCGTGTTTGCTAACCCAACACGCCAGACGTCTCGGTATGGAGCTGTAGAGGTTCCTAATGGAGTCCTGTGATAATCCATCCCATGCAGCTTGAACATCCTCACACAGTTCCTGCAGATGGTGCATTAGGGGTGGAGGTGGAGGGACACCAGCCCTTCTGGACATGTGACAACAAACCGTTCATCTCGGTGCTGACTACGGTGCCTCCACACACGGATTCGTTGGGCGTCTCCACCAAGACTAAAGCGGGACTCGTCACTGAAGATGACCAGTCTTTGGTGACGGTGACGTGGTGTTAAGGACGGTCGTGGTAACGGTCTGTGTGCATGTAGTCCTGCGTGGTGCAGCCGTCTGCCGATGGTGCTGCACTAACAGGAGGACTCATGGAGGACACCACTGCTAGTGGAGGTCTGTAATGGTTCGTTGCTGTCAGTAGCTTGTTTGTCCTATTGTCCCCTGGACCCTAGCTTTTTTGGGGCGGGTCAGGCTGAACCCAAACCTTTAGCTATTGGTCCTCGGATGTTTATTATGGTTACAGGACCATGTCCGTCCCTGCCCGACGAAGCTCTGAGCGGATCAGCAAATTACTACCATGTGTCCTGGAGTTTTCACTGCAGATCAGAGCTCTGTAGCGATTAGCAGGGAGACAAAGCCAGGCCGTAGCTCAGGAGTCAAATTCGTGACAGTTCTCCTGAGAGGCCAAAAGCAGGCCGGAGAGAGAGAGAGAGAGAGAGAGAGAGAGAGAGAGAGAGAGAGAGAGAGAGAGAGAGAGAGAGAGAGAGAGAGAGAGAGAGAGAGAGAGAGAGAGAGAGAGAGAGAGAGAGAGAGAGAGAGAGAGAGAGAGAGGAGAGGAGAGAGAGGAGGAGAGAGAGAGAGAAAAGGGAGGGAAAGAGAGAGAGGGAGGAGAGGAGAGAGAGAGAGCGAGAGAGAGAGAGAGAGAGAGAGAGAGAGGGAGGGAGGGAGGGGGAGAGAGAGAGAGAGAGAGAGAGAGAGAGAGAGAGAGAGAGAGGGAGAGGGAGAGAGAGCGAGAGAGAGAGAGAGAGAGAGAGAGAGAGAGAGAGAGAGAGAGAGAGAGAGAGAGAGAGAGAGAGATGCGCATTAGCTCTCAGTAGGGAGTGAAGAGAGGGCAGCTCAGAGGGAGGCTCCCTCCCCCCAGTGTAATGTCAGTGATCTACACAGGGGGTGGCCGTCCAGCCTCTGACATCTCAATCCCAGCTGAGGCAGCTCTCAGGAGGCCCGAGGGGCTGCGCTATCAGAGGTTTCCTGACAGATACAGGGAGCTGCAGGAGGTCAGAGGTGGAGAAACCAAGTCCTCTCAGAAGTTCAGAGTGTGCAGCGAGCGTATATACCATATATAGAGTAAATGAGGGTATATCTCACATGTCACATATACGGCCAATGAGTGTTCGAACCACACGTACAGTTAAGGAGTCGACATACGTATATATCACCTACTGTATATATAACATAGAGAGTATGTATCATATATATGATGCTGAGTGTCTATACCATATATACTGTATATATATATATATATATATATATATACACATACACACACACACACATATATATATATATATATCTGTATATATATATACCTCTATATATATATATATATATATATATATAATATATATTATATATAACGTATATATATATATATATATCTGATCCTATATATATATATATATCTGTATATATATATATATATCTATATATATATATATATATATATATATAAAACGTGTTTGTATCATAGTTAGTGATCGTATATTACATATACCATGAATACAGTTAAGTGTATATCATATATACACATATATAGCTGAGTGTTTATAGCACATATACAGATGACTGTATATATTTCATGTATATCGTTTATATACGTCTATATAAACGATACATGTACAGGTAATGAGTGTTTGTTTATATATATATATAAAAATTGTACTGTATATGATATATATAGTCACTAGTGATGTATCACATATGCACTTGACAAGTCTATATTTATCATATATATTATATATGTGAAGTCAATAAATGTCTATGTCATATAGTTGTATGTATATCATATATACAGTCAGTGAGTGTATATTACACATACACAGGTGAGCGTTGGCACCATACATGCAAAGTTTGTATAACATGCATATATGAATTTATATAAGCAATTAGTATATACCATAAATACCATATAGCCACTATCTATATCATACATAGAGTTAAGATATTGTATATACACCATATATAGTAAATACAATTCTAAATAATATACAGTTAACGTGTACACACACACACACACACACACACACACACACACACACCTCCTGTGAGTGCAGCCTGTTGCTCAGGTCAGCTGGTGGGTTCCTGTTACAGTGGAGGATCTCGAGGGGGACTGGGGCTCCACCGAGCTGCTGCTTTTGTTAATCTGCTGCTCATTGATTTATCTACAGTCTGAGAGAGCAGGCTCGGGCGCAGGCTCCGGCGCAGGCTCCTGAAGGTGCTGCTTTAAAAGCTGAATTTGAATGGGAGGACTAGATTTGCATAGAGTAACCGCTTCAGGCTTCAGAGGAAACGCGCGGCATCGTGTCTCTCAACGCGCTGCCACGCTCACTGTAACAGCAACGCTTAGCGATTATTTACACATCCTCAACACTGAACTGTATAAGGAGAGTTACAGAAGAGGCAGACGACAGGGCTTTTAGATAAATTGAACATTTTATTTGTGAAAAACTACAAGCAAAATGCATAAATAGACATTTCTATTTGAAGCAGAGAAAATGATAAGGTAGCCTCTAAGAGCAAAGTCGTGCACATGCCGGAAACTGTAGTATCTGAACATTGTAGTAGCTATAGACAAGGAGCAATGATCATAATAATAATAATAATAATAATAATAATAATTATTAAAATAAAATTAAAAAAATAAAATAAAATAAAAAAACAGAAGGAAAAAAAAAATAACTGCCAATACATGTACACAAGAAAAACAAAATTAATGCAACCATCACACAAAAATTACCAATAACACTCGGCAACTAGCAAGAAAATGAAAAGCATGACAAGGTTCAAACGAAAAGATCAGATTAATACACTAACAGACCCTACGTTATTACGAAACTGTAAAAGCGCTTTCACAACAACGTCGTATTAGGATCAAAACCAAACCATCGGGTGTACTGTACACTTCTATTGAAATTTCACATGGTTAATGCTACTGTATATCACAAGTAAACAAGCATTCTATAATCGGGTTTCTGACAAAGGAAGCTAAAAAAAGTAACCATCTTTACACAGTAAATTAAGGTTACTGGTCGTACACAAGAACAGAACTGCTTGCGCGTAAAAAACAAAAACATTTGAAAATAATTCCAAAGAAAACGTTCAGCTCCATTGCCATTTGTAGCCTATCATGTTGACATTTGCACCATTTTTGAGATACACATACAAGCATTGTTTAAACTGAGCTTCTGTTTTTATTTTTTTTATCTTTTTTTTTTTCAAATTTCAATAAATTAAGATACAATTCATCGTTTTTCTTTTTAATTCTCTTTACAATTTTACAAAAAAAGACGTTAGCTGTTTATGATAGCGGGTAAGGCAAGTGAGAAGATGGCTATATTCATAAGAAATGTAAAGTAGGCTATACATTGCTCAGCGAGATCTGATGACTCTAGAGGGGCTGAAATGCGGCTAACTCTCCTCCTTGGATTCCTTAACGACGTTTTTCTTCATGTTACGTTCACATTGCATATTCTTGGAAAAACAAAAGCATATCAGCATCAATTCCACGTACACGGTTTCGAATTCACGCCGACCGACCGCGCGGCCAGGCGCCCAGGGGCGGATTTAGAGGGTGAGTCGCGACTTCTGCTTTCGTTATCCAACGACCATCGATTAATATCACATATACACAAACAAGACATGGTTACTGTCTCATGACTGGATGGGTAAAGCCTTCATTAGTACATGACGCTAGAGGACGACGCAGCACTGTAGACTCAAAAGGTGTGGGCACATTTCAAAGGATTGGTCACTCGATAAACCAAAACACAAACGCCAACGAAAACTTCACTGGAGGACCAAAACCAAATCTTCGTTCCTGTTACACCGATATTTTCACAGCTTTCCACCCTACTAAAATGTCAACCGTCGCTCGGCACGAGCAACGGTGGCCAACCTAAGCGTATCGCCACACTGCTGTCTCAAGATTCGACCCTCAGACATGACCATGGGAACCAACACAGTAATGTACAACATCTAATGCGAACGTGGTCTTTACAGGTTCATCAGCTCCGAAGTGATTCGTGGCGTTTGCCTCAGTAAACAGACAGACCGTGTATATAAAGTGGACAAGAATTAGACAGCTGATATGGATTATATTAGACTTTATTTAAAATGTATTATATATCACACATATGATAATTACATTTTGAATTATCTGTCTAGCATGTCATCAATATCAAATTCCTTTGGTCCTTCAATAAATAAAACTCATATCATATACACATACTTTATACAGGTTTAATACAGTTTCCAGGGGAAATTCGGTGGAGACTTTTCATTTGACGGGGCATTTTTACTGTCAATTTGCCCATTCTTGGCAGGGTGAGACCAATTTCTTGTCCAAAACAGTCGCTCGGGACAAAAACAACAACAACGACGGCGACGACGACAACGACAACAACAACAAAGAAAGAATTCTGGTACTTGTATCCTGAAGATGTCTTCCCTTCAGCGACGTATTCACAGATTTTAGTCTTCATTCTGTCTTTTTTGCTTCAACGCGAGAAGCTGTGCACCAACTGTCATTCAAGTACTCTAAGCACATCATAAAACGGGCAGATAAGGCCTAATTTTAAAACCACGCGCTAGTTAGGCTGAAGGAGACCTACGGGAACCAATGAAATGATGGGAATCGTTAGTGTTTTTGCACTATATGCCATATAAATAAGGACCAAAAGCTCTGACAAAGCCATTAACAAAACCAAACCGTAACATCAAGCCAGGGTACCTGCTGCTTGAGAAGACCTCCTGTAGGACACCCAACCCAAAAGTTATACGCCCTGCCTCAGATGCCTCTATTCCTTGTCTGGGAAGTCCAGCTGATCTTTCCCAGCCTTCTGTGCCCTACCCAAAGCAAGACCTGGCTCCAGATAGACAAGCATCTCAGGACCTATAGAAGTCGGTCAGACAGCCCGCACACCCGCCGAGCAGGTGGGGGGATGCGAGGCTGAGAAGCGGGTTTATAAGCTCGAGGACGCGTGAAGGACAGTCCAAAGCGGGAAAGCTGATTCACAGTGTAGCTAGCACCAATGTGGGAGAGGTTTCTTTTTCTTTTCTTTTTTTAAATCCCTCTTTCCTTTTCTCAGGAGGCTCCAGCGAAAACCCATTCTCAAAACTCTTAAAAACTCTGAAGTGTAAAAAAGGAGCCATCAGCCAGAACTACTCAGCAAAGCTTTAAACGAAACGAATCTCTAAAAGTATCAAGATGCAACAGATAATAAATAAGTGTTGTAGCGGTTCGGGAATCGGTAAATGTAGGTGGTTATTGTGCACAGCAGACTTTTTTTTGTTTTTTTTCTTACAAAAAAAGAAAAAAAAATTGATTCAGCCTGATATTCACTTACAAATATAAAACAATACATACAAGAGTGGGATGCCGTCAAGGAGAGGGGGGGCTCTAATCCCAGAGGCCCTGCTGGTACTCCAGTGCTGCTGAGGTGTGATGGTGAATATCCACTGTATGGTGGGGGGTGAGGTCCAGCGGGATGTCATCGGTGTCATCTCCGCCAAATCAATTACGAGGGAAAGCACAGGCGTGTGTGTGTGCGTGTGTTTGTGTACACACACATCAGCATTCATGTGTGTGCGCGTGTGGGTCCATGTGTGTATGAAGAGCATTCATCCCTCTTTCGGTTTACAGGAAAACAAATGAGGTGGAATCGGGGCAGGGCATGGGAGAACGGTGAAACGGCCAGCCCTTGGGGCTCCCAGCATCTCCACAGTGTCCAGAAGGAAAAAATGGGGGCGGGGCAGGGTAGGGGGAGTAGGAGGCTTAGAACGACTCGTCGTGCCCCACCGAGAGGTCTCCTTTGGGCGTGGAGGCACGTGACGAGCCCTTGTCCATGCTCTCGGAGCCGGAGCTCTGGTGCTGTTGCTCGGAGCCCGCGCTGGAGGTGACTGTGGAGGAGGAGGTGGAGGAGGAGCGAGTCTTCTCCTTAAAGTCTGTAATGATCACCGTGACGTTCCCCACTGTGATGGCCAGCTGCTGGGCAGTGCTCCGGTCCACGTTCTTCAGTTTGGGTCTGTCAATCGCAAAACAGGGACATTTTATATATACGTAAAGCTTTTTAGACGTAAACCTAACGCAAATGTAGGTTTCGTATATTATGCAAATTAGCCAAAAATCTAAGTAGGCCGAATTATAATCCAAATGGAAAACTGGCATCAGAAAAAAAATTTACATTTCTTTTGTTGTCCTCAGGCCAAACGTACTAGGCTTTTCACTAGCACCCCTTTATGTTCAACAGGGCTCATGGCTTGTGTCCGAGTAGTGGGAGTTTCATGCCTGTAGACTTACGGTTTGGTCCTCAAATTTATTTATTCATTTTTTAATTCATTCAATTCATTCATTTATTTTTTTTAGCAGGAATTGAAGGGGGAAAAAAGGCTTAACAAATCTAATAGTGTTCCAGAACTTGGTGACCGGACCCCTAATGATTAATAACTGATGCACCATTTAAGGTGGAAGAGGAAAATACAAACAAGAAGCTGAAGCTGGAGTTTTATTATGGAGCTACAGATATATGAGCTTTGGTAGGACATGTAGACAAGAATTTGTCTCCCAGTTGGTGCTACAGTGCCACTAAATATGAGTGTCTGTCTCTATAGTCAGTGTGAGGTTTGTTCGTTCTGGGCTACGACAGAAACATGGTGGTGGCAGTCTCTGCTGAAACCTGTGCCACTACTATGTAGATACGAAGGCTCATTTCTAAGCTGAGGACACGTGGAACAAGATGTAGTTACAGGTACTAATAAACACTAATATGACTATAAAATACTGACAATATTACAATATACTGGTGAACACAAACTAATACAAACAAAAAGTTTTGAATATTATATTCCACCCTCCGGAAAAGTGTTTTGTCTGAAACACTGCTCCTATAATAACCCCCAATCTCAGAAGAAATGCTGGATAAGCAGGTCTACACACACACTTATGGAACAGATTTTCCAGACATAGATCAAGTTTAATCTGGGACTAAACCACAGTGTGAATGGAGAACCTCCATCAGAAACATTTTAGGCTTAATAACAGTCATTTTGACTGTTTTATGTTGGTCCATTCAAAACAGAAATGTTCACACAATGCAAGCTGGCATCTTCAAATGCTGTAATAACATGAAAAGCGAAAGAAGGTTTCGAGTTTCGAGGTTTCGATGACTGCAGCTACATGCATGTGGTTATAAACTCAAGTGACCCAAATGCACACAAGCGAGATGTTTCTACTGCAACGTTAGCTTCTTCGGTAGGAAAGAATTCGCTCGTGTGTAAACACTCCAGAGCAGGTATTTCAGAAAGATATTTCCAGGCCATTTCTCAAGTGGCCTGCATTTAGATAACGCAGAATATCAATGACTGGTATTAGTTGTTCAAATCTCTCCCAGACAATGTGACACATTGAGCCTTGCTGGCATTGTGAGGCAGAGACAGAACAGTGGGAAGGCAGCCAGTAGAGAGTGTGTGGGAGTGAAACACTGCGCTGCTCATTTGAGCTCAGCCCACGAATAACGCACTCACACGCTCATTCAGAGCGGAGGGGGAGAAAGAAAGAAAGGAGTGTGAGGGCTGGGCTTGGAGGGGGGGCGCTGCATTTGTGAATCAGAGCAGCTCTTACATTGAGTTGCACTGCAGCTGTCTGCCAGCTTTGTTCACTGACAGAATGACTTACAGTAGCTATTCAAGCTGACGCGAGGCATCTCCAACCGCAGTTATTAATATACTACCATCTCGTTTTCTTTATGGGTTGGCATTAAGCATCCTAATGAGACGGGGAATGAGAAACTTTTTCTCCTCTGGCACTCACTCACCTCCGCACCGGGTCATTTGATCATGACGGCAAGTTAAAAAAGAAAGACGGAAAGAGAACAATAAAACTACGGATGAAAAATGAGGCACCTTGAGATGTGGGAGTTCTTAGTCTTGGTGGTCGATTTCCCAGACTGTATGCTGTTTCTTTCGCTGGGCGGGCTTTGATGGCTGTCTGTCTTGGGTCTGTAAAGAGATCACAAGAACAAAGCGGATGATATCCATTACAAAAAGGACTCTGGTCGAAATGCGTGCGGGCGTGTGCCCGGCTGACGTGTGGTACCTGGTCTTTTTGCTGTTGGGTTTCTTGGTGATGGCAGGAGTGATCTCTTTCTCTCTGTCCTTCTCCTTGTCGGGCTGGTCCTTCTCGATCGTCTCCTTGCTCGGGGGCTCACCCTCAGGTATGTTTCTGTCTGGGCGCTCGCCGTCCACTCTCTCCTTCTCAGGCTTCTCGGGCTTCTCCTTCTTCTCTTTCTTTGGCGGAGGAGGGGTGGCATACTGCTGGGCCACCTGCTGAGCCACCAGCTGGGAGTTTATCCTGGGCTTCCTGTGGGGCCAGCCAAGAGTTCATATTAAAGACAGACTTGCTAAACACATCAAAACTAAACCCCTGACTCGTTCTGCTTTCAGTCCTTCAACAGACTGAAGTGGAACACTACACCGACCAGAAATAGCAGTCCATACTTCCGTTGGAGAGCATCTAAACGCTCCTACACAACACAAAACAGCGCATGACAAAAACAGATTTCCAATTATTTTCTCTCCACAACATTGTTCTGTGACGGTTCAGTGGCCTCGTTATTGTTGCTGCCCATCCGTTCACATACGATGACGACTTTACACTGATTATTTTTAAACGAGTGACACGTCACTGATTTAAAGCCATAACTTAAACAGTCCATAATTACCCATCAACCAAAAACAGGTCTAAATTTAAGACTCATTCTCACCAATTCAGATACTTGACCACACACCCAAAATGTGTGAATAGATATTCAGAGGTTACATACACTCATCAGCAAATGAATAGCTGCACCCAGTAGTAATCAACCAACAGTAATCAAACTTGGTGGGTAGGTTTGACACTGTAAGACAAGCACATTGACCAAGTTTCACCCTCGACTGCAAATGCAACATGCACAAGCAGAACGGGCCTTATCTCCGTACCTGACTGACCCAACAGTCATGATTAGCTAGACATCCAGCGAGCAGTGGTGTCCTCCATGAGTCGTCCTGTTAGTGCCTGCACCATGGACAGACGGCTGCACCACGCAGGACTACATGCACACAGACTGTTACGACGACTGTCCTTAACACCACGTCACCGTCACCAAAGACTGCAGTGGTGTCGTACCAGACTGTCATGGAGTGACTCAGAATGGCAGCGGGTCATCTTCAGTGACGAGTCCCGCTTCAGTCTTGGTGGAGACGCCCAACGAATCTGTGTGTGGAGGCACCGTGGTCAGCACGTGTCACTCCACCTCCACCCCTACTGCACCATCTTCAGGAACTGTGTGAGGATATTCAAGCTGCATGGGATGGATTATCACAGGACACCATTAGGAACCTCTACAGCTCCATACCGAGACGTCTGGCGTGTTGGGTTAGCAAACACGGCGGCCCGACGCCATACTGAGAGACAGACTTCTGTATGTGTAGCTCAATAAATATTGATCAGTCTAAATTTATTGTTCCTGATAATCTTTATCTTCCTTCCCAACAGCACTGCAACCCCACACTTCCTTCTAACTACAGCTATTCTTTTGGCATGAAGTGTGACATAACAGGTCTAAGCAACGTACTGCTCTATAACAAGCTGTATAAAAATAAACATCCATTAAACAGCAGCATGGATACGGGCAATATGTTTCTTATTGCACTGCACAGCTATTCAACTGTCACGCATGCACACTGGATTGATTTTGATGTATTTGAATCCTACAACAGCATTATCTAGAAAAAATACAAGTACAGGATCAAGTACAGGGACATCACTAGTTACAGAGGAGATTTCATAATTCAGACAAAGACCAGGACGCTTCAGCTCCACTGAAAACACGACTCATTTTATTCTCTAAATCACTCGCAGGAGAGACAGCAGAGAATATACTCCATTGACTTTTAAAGCCCCCACTATAACTCAATGCCAGCAAAGTAAACAAAATGTGCACATATTCTTCCGTATTATCCATTACCTTCCCTTCCTGAGAACACCAGCCGTACGGGGACATCAGTAGAACACTTTCTCCAGATTAGAACCAACATTAGTTGCTCCGTCAGTCACTTCATCTCATATTTATGCTGTAGTGAGTCACACTAAAGCAAGCGGAAGTTACAAACCACGACGGCAGTCATTATCGGTTCCCTTCACTCAGGCTAAACTTAACATAAAGTAAAATAAGCAGAAGGGGAAGCCATGTGGTAAAGCTAGCATTGCACCATGTCGCAGAGAAAACCAACAGGCAGCATCTTAACAAATCCCCTCTTTCTCTCTCCTTCTGAGAGAGTTGGGCCATGTGGACCTCCTAAACCTAAACCACTAGTTCAACTGTAAATTATTCCTCTCTAGTTCTCACTCAGTTCTTTTCCCACAAACTGAAATTATCACCTTCTACACCCTGTCCACAGGACATTTGTCGATCCTTGATGACATCTGATGACACTGTCCCAACCGCCATGTCTAATGTACATCTGAAAACATATCGTCAATCTAACACCGTCCCTGTGTGTATGACACTTGACCTTCAGTGGGAACCAAACTACAATACTTTCCAGCCCTGCTAAAACAAAGCAGCACTTGATATTCTCCTCCTTTTTCTGTGATGCCCCATAAGCAATAACCAAACTGCAAGTGAAACCATACAAACAAACAAACAAACAAACAAACAAACAACATGCCCTTTTCAACTGCAATCTTTGGAGTCAGTAGTCAGTGAATAAAATTTTGCATACTGTGGGCATGAGAGTAAATTACACCCATAGTCAAAGTAACTGTCAAAGTCGAAGCTGCACCCAGAAGGAGGTGTGGGAGTGCAGGTGTGTTGGGAAGGAGGATAAAGGTGACCAGGATCAATAACTGATGATAAATTTAGGCTGATATGATCAATATTTATTGAGCTACACATACAGAAGTCTGTCTCTCAGTATGGCGTCGGGCCGCCGTGTTTGCTAACCCAACATGCCAGACGTCTCGGTATGGAGCTGTAGAGGTTCCTAATGGTGTCCTGTGATAATCCATCCCATGCAGCTTGAACATCCTCACACAGTTCCTGCAGTGGGTACGACAAGGGTGGAGGGACACCAGGTCTTCTGGACGTGTGACGCATCACAACAAACCGTTCATCTTGGTGCTGACCGCGGTGCCTCCACACACGGCTTCGTTTGTCATCTCCCAACAAGACAAAAGCGGGACTCGTCACTGAAGATGACCGGCTGTTATTTTACGTCAGTCCATGACAGTCTGGCACAACACCACTGCAGTCATGGCAGCACCAAGGACAGTCGTCGTAGTGGTCCGTGTACATGTAGTCCCGTGTCTTGCAGCTGCCTGTCAATGGTGCCGACACCAACAGGATGACTCATGGAGGACATCACTGCTCATAATCGTTACTGTTGGGTCAGTCAAGTACAGAGATAAGGCCCATCCTTGCTTAGGTCATGTGTCTGGCAGCGCGTGAAACTGGAATCACTGGCATGTCTTACAAGGTCAAGCCTACCCACCAAGTTTATACCTGTAGGTTGATTCGTTCTGGGAGTGGCTATTTGTGCAACTGTTCTTTTGGCGAGTGCTATATCGCCTCTGGACAGCCTGTAAATCACATGGTCTGTAATTTGGGTTTATTTTGTTAGTGGTCAACTGAAACCCTTCCATTTCAGAACTAGTCTGTGCTGACTTACTACAACTGAGATAATCATTAACAACGGCACTGTAAACAGCCTGCTGTCGGGACTGTCATTTCAGCAAGGCTGTGACGCAAGAGCTCTACAATAAAACTATCATCCAGTACCCTATGACCTCCTGAGTGTCTCCTGATGGCCAGAACAAAGATTGACCATTGACCACTGCTTCTGCCCTGATGCGGTCACATTACTGAACACACCGCTGCCTCCAACACGCACCTGGACTGATCTAGACCCTTTGCAACACTCACTTTAGACTGTTACCACACACCTTTACCATCACTGCAATTCTGAATCTGCTGCAAGTCTCAGTTTTACTGTACTGAGCTGCTAAATGCTAAGACACTGTTATGTGTGTTGATGTACAGTGTATGTATTGGTCACTGATTGTTCCAGGTAGTTCCCACAGATTTCCAATAGGTTTCAAATCTGGGGATTTTGTGGGCTAGTCTAGACGTGTGAAAGCTTCTAAATGTTCATCCATCTAACTTTTTTTGTTTTGGTGGTTCTTGTGTAATGAGGGGAAAAAAAAAAAAGTTTGTTCTAGCTACCTTTGTGAAGCACAAGATAATCATGGATGGTTTTAATAAAATCTGCTGACTTTACAGCTACACAGCATATAAACATATGGAAGATGCCAAATATGTTACTGATGTAATCTATACAGTTCATAATTTAAAGTGTAATCCAGCATTCCTGACAGAAAATCCACATTTCCGCACCTGGATTCCAGATGGTACTACAAACCGCAGTAACCTATATGAGGCTGACGTTAGCTTCCTGATCAATTGTAAGAAAAGTAGTTAAATTCAGCTGTCTCAGGGCAGTAACACCACCACCACCACCACCCAACAATAACACACCTCCCCCAACAATAACACCACCTCCCTCTCAACAATGAGAAAACCACCCAACAATAACACCACCACCAAACACCACCAACACCCTCCAACAGCAAACCATTTAATGTGGAATGGAAAAATCGGAACCACCGGCAAATAGAAAGTTGATTTGATCCATTCCATTTTCTTTTCTTTAGCTTCTGTAAGGCTGCAAAAAGGTTGTTCTGAATTCTTGCAATCACAACAACAGCTCTTCCACATATTAAACTGTTTAAAATTGTGTTTTCGCAGAATATACACTGAACGCTAATGCCACCACTTAGTCTGTCACTCCCGCCAGCTGTAATGACCCTTGCATACCTTCCTAAATTATTCTGAATCCTCGAAATTGGCAATCAGTACAATTCTAACAAACAGTGGTTTCAGCATTTCAATACTAGCACCTGGAGCAGTTGACGCAGTGCTTCGGTACAGGGTGCAGAACTGGTTCCCCCTTAAAATCCACCCAACAGCATCTCTCAACAAACCCAAGAACAATTCCCATTTACGAGAACAACAGTCCTGATTCATACTGAATCACAAAGTTCAAAACAATGTTTGTTAAGATGATGTGGACATGACTGGAAGGTCAAGACTATATGCATCATCGCTGTTTTAAAGAACAGCTGACAACCTCAAGCTCAGCACGAGGAGGTCAGTACCACTGTAAGAAGCGAGTCATGTCACAGCAGCGTGATCACTTACTTGCCTGAGCAGCACGTCTGCTTACAGCTCCCCTGGCAATGTTTACCGATAGCATTAAACCCCATTTAACCGTAAGTACAGAACGGCCCCTCACTGAGCACATCCATCCTGACAAAGGGGGGTACATGTCCAGCAAGTCTGCAGAGGGCTCAAGCTCCCTGCAGCTAGGCTGGGTGCCCATGCCGCGCTCCAGCTGTGTGGGCTCGTTGGAAGACTAATCTCATTACTCCACTCCCTTAACGAATGCGTGCGAGGATCACAGGTGTGAGACATTCGCAGCAAGGCAGTGACGGGTGCTAATCTAATTACGGCCAGGGGGTTGGCCTCCTTCGGCAAAAGGAGGATCGGGAGGAGCGGCGCGCAATCTGTCCTGCCTGCATGCGAGGCCAAGCCGCAGGGGTGCAACACACCACGGAGATGCATGGAAATGACAACAGGTCCAAATGTAACTAGCCGTGAAACAATTATTACAAAATTGCCTAATCACGTTTAATTGGACTGACTGCAGTTATTTTCCACAGATGTTAGTCCTCACAATCACATGTTCCTGCTGCAAGAACGAAACGTACATCAGTGCTTTTACAACAGTTGGATCGGAAGGAAACGCATTTAAATAAACAACAAACAAACAAACAAACAAACAAACATTTTTTGTTGAAAATCAAGACAAAAATGCTCCCCAGGCAGCACTGTTCTGGGTCAAATCTGGCCCACAGTCCCTATTTTTATCTAGCCCCGCTGCCAGATGGGTTGACGGCACTTGGATGGACCGCTCCCAGTAGCAAGATGTGCCATATATGCACCATCCTTTAGCCAAAAGTTGGCGACTCTGCCGTATCTGCGCCAGAAGAGGACCTGTTCTGTTTGGGGACAGGTGGGTCAAATGCATGTAAACATGTGTGCCAATTATGTGGGCCACTATTGGCTCACAGGAGATTGTCAGGGCCGCACAGGGTCACAGGGTCACATAAACAAATATTGTTATAGTAATGGCACCTTTTGACAGTTTCACCGAGGAGGTTGTACCACCTGATAAGAGCTACTGAGCCACTGACCTTGGCATTTCAATATGATGGCCTTCTGTCATAAGTGCATGCCACAATAAGTCTTTAAAGCGTTTTAAACGGTTGCACCGTTTAATATTTATTCCATTTATTGCAGTTATCCAGTGGGTTGAGAACTTTAAGGTGCCCTGTTTTACAGGATGGTTAAAACGTGTTCTATATGTTCCGTCTTGACTTATGGAGACATGGAGATTTTATGTAATCATGAAAAAGAGGTACTGTTATTTAAAAGTAATGTATTCAATTACTTTGGGGGAAAGTAATGTATACAAACAAGCAATCAAAAACAGCTACACCTCAATGGCCCAAATATAAATTATGTTCACAAATAGATTTCCCTCCATGTAGGATGAGTAAGGCGAGAGACTGCATCGTCAGTTCTGACTGGTCAGTAGCCTTTTCCAGCTTGTGTGACAACAACAACAACGGCGACAACAACAATGCACAGGCACGAGGCGTGCTTTACAGTCACAGTGCAAAAATGAAATGTAGAAGGCTTGACAGTCAAAAATGTTTGTTTATTTGAGCTACAGCTCCGTCTGTCTACAGTTGGCAGCTACCAAGTATCAACAGCCAGGAACCCAGACAGCTAAACACAAAAAGGCAATTTACTGCAATTATTTACATGGTAATTAAATCGTTAATGAATGAGTTAAAACATCAGTATAATTACCACAACAACCAGGTTGTGCACAGCTACGTGCTGAAAGCGTCCTGGCTAGTCGCCTTTTTTGGGCAAAACATCTTCCTCCCCTTCCTCGTACACATGCACAGCCTTCTTTCTCTCAAGTAGTCGAGGGAGCGCAGACAGCAGCCGTGTGCTGCAGGCTCCCTCTCTCTCTCCCTCTCTTCCCTCTACTTGGTACGGTGCTGAGTTAATTAAAAGCTGAGGGGCTGTGGCGGAGATCTGAGGCAGAACTGTGCGCAGCCCGAGCCAGCTCTTGTTCCTCCAGCATAATGGCTGACATCTGGCAGCAGCTGGGGGTAACACAGGATCTCAGCTGAAGATGGGGGAATGAGGGGGAGAGCGCCAAAGAGCCTACTAGATCATTAACATTGTCTAAACATTTTGACATGGGAGACCGCCTCACTTCGTTATCTCCTATCTCCTGACTTGTTAAGGGCCGTGTTTCAAATGGGATTCGCAGGAGAAGAACGAGACAGCACCGCAGCCATTCAATAGGAAAAGCGAGCACTTAAAAGGAAACACTGTGGGATATCTTCATCGACCGAATTATGAGATCAATATCCGGCGGATTAGATTAATCCATCTACTTTATGTGCTTTACTCTTGGCATTTAAGTACGGAAGATTTATACATGACATACCACAATACATTCAGATCTTTGCCTTTATTCGACTGCTAACTACACAGTCGAGTCACATTATTATGACCAGCAGCTAATATCCAGTGTAACCGCCATGCGCTGCACAGACTGCAGCTACGATGCACTGGGAGTGACTCTGTAAGGTCCTGGTAGGTTCTCACAGGTATCTGGGGCCGTCCTGACTGCAGGGCATCCCACAGCTCCTGGAGAGATCATGGGGAATGACCCATAGAGCAAAAACAACGATCGAGGTGGTCACACAGATGCTCAATGGGCTCATGTCTGAGAAATGATGGGGCCAAGTTAATATAGTAAGTGTCAGTCATGCTCTTCCAACTAATGTCGAACATTTCTAGCTTTGCGACATGTGGCATTGTCTTGCTGGAAGATCCCTTCCGCCACAGGAAAGACAATCAGCAGCCATCACCCCTTTAACCCATGACAGCAATGAGGGACGTGTGTGCAGACAGCCTATCACACACCCTACATACGAATAAAGCCAGCTCGCAACATGCGACTTCCTTCATGAGCTACGTGCTACTGCTGTTGAAAATAGGAAGTGGTCATAATAATGTGACTTGACCGTGAATCTTCCTGACTGTTATAGTCACATAGGAATCCACTGCCCTTGACATCCGTGCATCGTCTCCACCTCCAACCCTCATGCATCCACCTTTCTGCTTCACTCAAAGAGCGACTTGCAGGGTTAATCATATTACAGGTAGGCCAGTGTAGTGTTGGGAGTCTTGCCCAAGGACTCTCATTGGTTTAAGACAGTATAGTCACCCAGTAGGAACTGAATCCTTGTCATTGCGATGGTAGCTCACTGGCAGGTAGTGGTGTTACCTGTTGCGCCATACCAACTACACACTGTAAGCCTGTATCATGATGCCTACTGTATCGTCAGGTTCTTGCCAATACACAGCCACCATTGGTGTCAGCACAACACTGCCACACTAAAGCTCGCAATA
Organism: Prochilodus magdalenae; assembly: GCA_024036415.1. Classification (NCBI taxonomy): domain Eukaryota; kingdom Metazoa; phylum Chordata; class Actinopteri; order Characiformes; family Prochilodontidae; genus Prochilodus; species Prochilodus magdalenae. The sequence continues at coordinate 25,892 of JAMWET010006115.1, forward strand.
ATACGTTGCATTGATCCCCTCCCCCCACCCACCTTTAGCATTCAGGAGTCCAGAGTCAAGTGCAGTCCGTGTCCTTACTGGATATTTCCGACAGTTATGAATTTGAACAATGGAAAGTCCATACAAGTTAAATAAACAGTAAGTTTCCTTCCTGGAAATATGCTATAACATTTCAGCATACTACACAATAACGCCTCATAACAGGCTGTCAGGTTTGCTCAGCATTCATTTAGCACAGAGCACCAGCACAAATCAAGCAGCTCCATCAGCTTTATTAATGCTAACCTGAACAACATTTAACCACACGGTATTTCCTGGAAGACCAGGCTGAATTTCATAAATACCATCCAGCACAAAGCACTCTAGAGTATCTTCATCAAGGAAGCAGTACTAATATTCAAAGTAGCATAACCCTCGACTGCTCAACGGGGAACTTTGGTATAGATAACACAACCGAATCAACAGCTGCAGTCTTCTGTGGCCGAAAACCCCAGCGATATCTCTCTGTGCCTGTATGACTGATGGGCTACATGCACCTCTCCCAATGGGACTAACCAATCAGAAGGCAATCAATCGCCTCATAATAGGGAATCATGTCGAAGGGGGCAGCACAACGCCACAATCAATACGACCTCGGTGAGGAATCCAGATGAGCCTAGGCCCTCGGGCTAAAGCCACTGTAGAAATTAGCTCAGAGCCGCAGGGAGAAATTTGGAATAGTAAAAGTAATGGGGGGGCTGGCCAAAAAAATAAATTAATAAATAAAAAAACGCAACCCAGGATGAGTGCCTCGGGGGCAGAAGAAAAAGAGCAGTCAGAATATGAGGGAGGGGGATATTTTTAATAGGAGCAGTGTTATTTCCCTAAAACAGATGAAAATGGTGTCTGGAAATGCACCTGTTTATTTTTCCCCTTTTCAGTGAATTAAACCATCCAATTTTATAAACCTAACATATCTGAGACGTGTGCTATAATGGGTTGGGCGATATAGTGAACATATTCATCCTGGAAAATATTTTCATGATGCAACATTCATCACAAAACTTAGTTTAGACGACCAGCAAGATGTTTTGCCAGAACAACGTGTATTTAAAAGGTGCCACAGACTGTAATACTGTATGCACACTGTGATGGTATGATCAGGAGAGTCCGGTACAGAGAACTGAACCTCCAACACTGCTGTTCCTCCTTCAGATACAAATCAACACGGTTACAGAACAGACTCATTAATATTCACACCGCTACGTTTACATACAACCACAACAGAGCTACAGAACCAACATGGTGGACTATGTGGAGAAATCCAGCATTCCAGGCGGGGAAAAGGATGTCAGAGCTCTTCATTCACTTTCCAGGGAACACAACTATTAGTGGTACATGTTCATCTTTAAACCAGGCTGAAGTTGCTTCCTCAGCTTCTTCATCCAATGTTCCGTTCTACCTTAAATGCTATGACTTGTACAGGCACCAGAATGTGCTCCACCTCCATTTAAGATGAAACAGGAAATTCACGAAACATGCTGCCTCCAATAGGAACGTCAGCTCCCACACCTTTAACAGGAACCCGGACTTTAATCCTGCAGTCTGCACATATCACTCTGGATAGTCTTCCAAACTTTTGGACAATATGGAGCAGCTCCGCTCAGCGTTTGACCCTAAAGAGACTGACAAGACGAGCAGCCCCACCTTTATTAGCATCACAACCCCAACAGCAGCCTGCAAGTAGAAGCCATGCTGCGTGATTGTACCCATGTCTGCCGGTTGAAGCAGATCTTAAACTGAGAGATCCATGGTAAGGAACAACTTAGTTTGTGTCCAGATGGAAAGCCAACAGATAATACACTTAACATTAGCTACTAGCGTTAGCTGCAAGTAACTAGCATAGCTAACTAAATAGTATGAGAGCGGAGCTTATTTACACTAAAGCCACAAACAGTCAAGCAGAGCCTTGAGGTATTTGCTGTGATCCAGCTGAAGGATTTGTCAGAGGAGTGCAGTGAACCTGCTAAACAGCTCCTCAGCTGAAGCCACATCCAGCAGGGGATCTGGAATAGCTTCCAACCTGAGGTTAGCCTGGGAGCACAGTGCTGGAGGTGGACAGAGCTGTGATTGATTTGATCAAACCCCACTCTCCCCTCTCCCCCACCCCCTTGCGCTGGTTCTCCTGCCAAGCAGCGAGATTTGTATCAGGCGTAGATCAGAAAGGCAGAAATAGGCCGGGCGGTTAAGCCATGATTCAGTGCCAGTTGTAATTCAGCCACGAAAGCCCGCTGGCATGTCGGGACCGCTGTCAAAGCTCCCTCAGCAAGGCAAAAACCACACAATGCATTATTTACTGACCAGCACATGACCAACTAGACACAACCGCGTTCTGTTTGCCCGATGATGTATTAACTGAGGCAGCAGCTCTCCACGGGCTTCCTCAGATTAGGACATGCTAACGACGTTTGGAAACAAACCTTTGGCCAAAGAAGCTTCGGGTTTCTTAAGGAATGCCGGGGATCGGTCATGGCCGAGACGATTTGCGGCCACACAATGAACAGCGGTTCTGTGTCAAGCGAAAACGTATTCAGCTAAAAGACGTGACGGCCTCCGCTCAGCAGCTCGAACAAACCGCACGAGCGTGTCATCAACCCCTACAGACACTCCAGACACGCTGGGCTCGCAGTGCAGATGGTTGCCCTGCGCTGTCATATTAGACAATGATTGACAGCTCCTCCTCCCAACCTCCCCTTCAATCTTCACTAACAGGGCGTGTGAAGTGCAACGCTGCTGGATGCAATGAAATGACTGTCATCAGAACGCCACACTCAAAGCGCAGGCAGACAGACACGCAGCAGCTACACAAATCAAATCAGCTTCGCCGCTTTAGCTGAAGTCTAAAATCAGCCAGGGTGAAATCATACGGTATAACAGCTTTAGACCTCAAATCATCAATTGCGGATGACGACAATGGTGGTCCTTCATGGCGCGTGCTAGGGCTGCAGAGAAATCGTGACCTTGAGTCTCTACCCAGTGCAATTCAGTTCAAGGACTGTGCTAATTCCTTGACTTGTTGTGTACTTTAATCAGTCCCACACGTTATCTAGTAATGTCCAAGATATTAACGCAGTGTCGTGAACATACACCCATCTGCCATAGCATTACAACCTCCTTGTATCTACACTTATACACTGACCACATAGGAGCACTCTGTAGCTCCACAGTTCCAGGCTGTAGTCCATCTGTTTCTCTGTATACTGTATTACCCTGTTCTTCAATGGTCAGGACCCCCACAGGACCACCACAGAGCAGGTATTGTGTGGGTGGTGTATCAATCTCAGTACTGCAGTGACACTGAGGTAGTGGTGGTGGTGTTAGTGTGTGTGGTGCTGGTGTGAGTGGATCAGATGCATGCATATCCACTCACACCGCTGCACAGTGCAGTGTTGGTCATCCTCTAGTCCTTTATCGCTGCCCACAGGACGCTCCCGGCTGGATAGTGTTGGTTGGTGGATAATTCTCAATCCAGCAATGACACGGAGATGTCCAGCAGCCATGCTGTGTCTGATCCACTCACACCAGCACAACACACAATAACACACCACCAACAAGTCAGTGTCAACGCAGTGCTGAGAACGACCCACCACCCACATAGTACCTGCTCTGTGGTGGCCCTGTGGGGGGCCGGACCTTCGAAGAACAGGATATACAGTATACAGAGAATCAGACAGACTAGATTCTGGAACTCTAGAACTACAGCATGTCCTATATCGTCGCTGTCCAAAGAAAAACAAGCATCTCCAAAATGGCAACTTTACAGGAGAGGCCAAAAACCTCATTCGATTTTAATGTAAGTCAATGGAACCAGACATCCTTCCGAGCACTTCTGGGCCATTTCAGTTGGTCCGTTCATCATGCAAATCTCACACTGTGTAAATGGCAGCGGCTGTTTTCAAATGATGCATAAAAGTCAAAATGGACAAAAATGGAGATACATGTTTTTCATTGGACAGCGACGATATGGTCTGTGGAGCTGATAAGTGCAGATTTGCGCATGCTAACTTTAGCGGTGCACTCTCATGCTACCTTTATACTAAACTATTACTTAAACAAAACAAATGTTTTATTAATTTATTAATAAATATTTATAATCAGTGTTAAATAGGAACGAGGACACTGACTTCCATCAGTAATAACGAGAAGCCATATAGAAGCCAATAAGAGAGAGCCATCTTGAGCTTTTCTTACACCGCAAGCGAAGGTGTCAACGAAGTGCCATGATTCAGAGACAAATGAAATCTCACCTATAGTTGGCACATCGAGAGCGTGCTTGACTGAAGAGAGGCTATAGAAAAGCCCTCAATTAACACTGCTCTCCAATTCAAGTGCAGCGTAGGGGAGGACGTGACTGCTGGCCATAGCCTCTTAGACGGCAGTGCATTGGCAGCATAGCCATGTCAGGAGTATAAATAATCACTCTGACAGCTGTTAATAACGGTAGCATGGCGCTGGACTACGAGGACATAAATACTTGCTCTGCAACAGATCCTCCAGTAAATCCAAGCTGCGTCTGCCGTTGTGTCTCCCTGCAGAGTAAATATATTTTGTGCACCATAAGGATCCCATTACTCAGCCTCATGAGCAGCATTCTCTTGGATGTTTGGAAGTGGAAAAGAAAGGGGGGAAAAAAAAAAGAGGAAAAAAAAAAAAATCTCTCATGACTGGCTTTCTCAACTGTGAATTCCATTCCCTCCACACCATCTGCAGCTGAAGATGTTTTGCTACATTATTCTTTTCGCACATCCAGAATTCCAGATTCAATATCGTTCTGCTACGGAGGGCGCCGCTCGGGCTGAAACCTCTTCTCCGAAAGAGCTTCTTACATCATCGGCATGGCAAACACAACATTCACGCGCAGTCATCAGTGTCACAGTTAGCAGAGAGGCCTGATCCTCTGGCAAAGGCGCATTAAGCCCTCAGCGGAGGGGGATGATGGAGCCGCTGGTTTCCGGCGCGTGTTAAACAAGCTCTGGGACTCGACTCCCATAAGCCATTCTGCTAAACGATTAGTGGCGCGCCGCCTGTTCGCCAGAGCCAAGATGGAGCGACGAGAGCCCGTGGAGAGCACCTGGAGGAGAACAGCCCTGGGTTCCAGCGCAATGCCGCTCTCGACTGGGCACAGGATATTAAACATTCATTGCCTCCTCCTTCTGCAGAGGTCTCACGTTCCTTTCCTTCACACAGGAACTGTCCAGGGACTGGCTGCTTGGGAAAAGGGGAGGGGGGGGAGAAAGAAAAAAAAAAGGAAATTCTTTGCACTGATAAGGATCTTGTTCATTTTTTCCCCCTTCTGTTTTATCCTCTTGTCTGTCTTCAGAACATGATCAGAACCAAGCAAGTCAACCCTACATATCTTCCTTGCACAGAGATGACAGCAAGTGCCGCATTTCCCGAGGCAGAAAGCTGACTCAATCATCCGCCCATAAGAGAGGGGTTTCCCTCGTCGTCTGATCTTTCCTGTCACGGGCTGCCTGCCATGGTTGAGAGTGACAGCCAGGTGCTGCGGTAGTGCTTAGTGCTCCGGAGCTTCGTCCATCAGCAGCCGCTCGGCACATTCTTCGTCGCTCACTCCGCTTGTCTGCTCTCTTGCCTCTTCTTTTCCTTGCAGCGTCTGCAGCCGACCGAGTCAACCTTGCGCCCTCACTTCCCCTATTCCTGTCTTGTGTAAACAGAACCTGTTCCGAATTAGTTCAAGCAGGCTTCGGGCAGCACAACAAGCTGCTTAGCAGAGACAACATTTCCGTGGGACATTTTACGTCTAGACCGGGCCGGCCTGTAAAACTAATGAGGAGGAACGCAACAAAAGCAGCTCTTCTTGTTCAGAAAGCCCTGAATAGCCACTTGAAATTTCAACGGATAATCACAGACAAAGAAGCAATCTGCTCCGATATCAGACCTAACCAGCCTGCTAGATCTGGCTAGACCCCCCCCACCCGCCTCCTACATGCTAGGATAAGAAGCACAGTGTGTGATCACCACTTGGAGCATTAACATGAAAACACAAAAAGATGTCAGCATGTAATAAGACAATAGCGCTAATCCTCTTACTGGTGACGGCGTACAAATCGAGCGCAGGAACGCATTAGCTCGACACCGCTGCAGAATAAACCTCCTCGGATGTGTAGCAAATCCACGGAAGGTGCTGAGAGTCCCCTGCAATAGCACAGGCAAAAATCTCGCAAGGACTTCATTTCTACTGACTGAAAAGAGCCCAAAAACGAACAGGTCACACAAACATGAACGCGGTGGTATGCAGCAACATATTTCCATGGATAATTAAGTTTAACCTCGAGAGCAGCAAGGACAAAGAAGCTATAAACACATGTTTGCTCAAAGGCAGATACTCCGCAAGACAATGGGTAATCTGGCTAGCGTCAAGGCAAGAATAATTACATTGGCCCAACAACAAAACCTGCCCCTCACCCCCTCCGCAAACTCGCTCACCGTAGGCCTGCAGCCTGAACACTGAAGTTAAAGATTAATTCCTGGGTGTAAAATCCCAAACAAGCTGCATTAAATTATGCAATATTGCCACTGGGTCAGCCTGCACCATGCAGGTACCCAAGAACCTTTCCATGCATCGGAAGACGGATAACCTGACAAACTGGAATACTAGACCAGATCGATTACACTGGGTTCCAAAGGTTTGTTTTGTTTTAGTTCCTCTGTACTAAGGCTTCCTTAGGCCCAAACTGTACAGAAGGTGGTCCCCATAAACTCTTCTTCGTGGGCAGGACCGTGATGCTTTGAACAGTCCCCTATTGTACAAAACATCTGCGATACATTCAGTGCTGAGACTTCAAGTAGACCCTGGAACTGGGAGAACTCTCCAGGAGAGGTTTATCGAACTGTCCAGAATTTTCCAGAACTGTCATGGACTGTCCAGTAACGTACACAGCAAGCGGGTTAAACAGTCATTTCAGTTTATGCTCCATCTGAGTGAGTGGATAGTGGATACAGAGCTACAGGTAATTTAGAGGGCATCAAGAGGCTGCAGCATCCGGCAGACGCATTCTGCTACGTCTGTGGACCAATTTATCAAGACCAGAATGAAGAAGTACTCTGTAAAGGGTCTGCTAAGATGTGAGAGGCCTACAAAGCATACCTCGGCATGCCTGCCTGGGATCAAGAGAAACCGTGGGCACCACATTTCACATGCGAGCACTTTAGGAGACGTCTTGAAGGCAAGGTGGACGACTGCTGCTGAGTTTTAGTTAGCTAAATTTGTATATATACACACATACTTACTGAACTGTGTATTTACAAGCATATATAATATATATATATATATATATATATAAAATGTTAGTGTGATCTGGGCTTGATTTGGTCAGGGATACATTTGTTTTCTATGCCATCCACTCACATCTGGACAATATTTATTAAGCTTCACATAAAGAAAGTGTCTAACCCAACATGTCAGACGTCTCGGCATGAGGTTCTTAATGGTGTCCTGTGATAATCCAACCCATGCATTTTGAATAACTTCACACATTTCCTGCAGATGGTGCGGTATCTTGGTGTTGACCACTGTGCCTACACACATATATTCATTGGTCGTCTCCACCAAGACAAAAGCGGTATTTGTCACTGAAGATGACCCGCTGTCATTCGGAGTCACTCCATGCGTGTAATCCTGCGTCCCGCAGCCGCCTGCCAATGCCGCCTGCTTGCTGAATGTCCGCTATCGTGGTTGTTGGGTCAGTCAGGTATAGCATTAAAGCCAATGCTTGCTAGCGTCAAATGTCCGGATGAGCATGAAACTCAAATAATTCGCTTGTCTTAATGTCAAACCTAAAGTTTCATTCCACGCATTTGATTTCCAATGACGAGTGTGCTGTAATACTGATTACCATATCAGTGATAATGTACTACGCTTATCCCAACTGAACAGGTGCAGCTGTAGTCAGCCGGGGTTCAGACGGTATCCAAGAAAAGCTACTGTGACATCATTTCATTGCAAAAAAATATATATATGAAAGTCATATGTCCCAATTTCAATACTGCACCAGCTCACCTTTTATTGGCTTGTATTGTCACAGTAACATTTCTGATCTCTGTTTAAAGAGACAAATCATTAATCATTACACTTGATCTTTTCATGCTCCTTCAAGCTCTGCCAAGGGCTAATCTATGCTCATCTTCTAGACTTTTGGATTCTCTCTCATTAATATTTAATCCAAGTAGGGGAAAGCCATACTCCAATACTGGATGTATGCAGTAAAGCTAGCTTCACCCATCGGCTAATCTGGCTGTGAAGCTCTGAAACTGGAGTCGCCCATAAAAGTTAATGGGTGTAACATAAAGCAACCAACATGCAAACATCACGCAGCATATAGGGTTCAGTAAAAGCTCCACACTGTGTGTGAAGTGGGCTCATAAGAACGTTCGGCACTTCTCGCCCTTTTGATCGCTCCTGTTTGACAACATGATTGTGGAGACCTTCAGAGTGACGTGCAGACAGGCACGTCAGGCATTAAAGCCCTGTGCATCTAGTCTTGCTTACGTGATTTGACCGCGATCACTGCACGTCACCCAGTGTTGTGGTTTTATGCGCGCATGGCTCGGATACAGACCCACCCCCTCTCTTTCACTGAATGACTGAAGTGCCGTGGTGCAGCGCGGTGGAGTGAGGGGGTGTAAAACTGAGCGAGCAGGAGAGAGAACTAGAGAAAGGTAGAGAAAGAAAAGGAGAGAAAGAGGGCAGGCCCGGCGCTTCCCTACGCTGGGTAATGATGTGCTCCATTCTGCCTCCCCTCTGGGAGCCTCTCGGCTGAGTGAGCACATCCCCACACCGCCGTCCATCAAACCCAGCGTGCTGCCGCTCCCCCCACTCGCACAGCATGGTCCAACTCGTTCGCTCACTCACCCGCTCCACTCCCTCTTTCTCTCTTCTTTCTCCTTGTCCCTCTTCTCTCCCCAGTGCCTCGTCATCTGGTTCGCTCTCAATGCTCCGATTCATGGGACAGGCTGGCAAGTGCGTTGTGGCTCCAACTCATTTGCTGGGTCCCATAACCCTTCCCCCCCCTCCTCCTCCATACACAATCGCTCCAGTTCCACTCTCTTCAGACTCCCACCTGTACTGACTGCCAAAGTGAACGCTTTCCCATATGCTCAAACGAACGAGGCACAGGCTACAAACTTATTGCAGCCACTGTCAAGCCCAAGTGCTTCAGAACCCGAAACCAAAGAGAGACCTTTTGTGTAAACGAGTCCCAGCTTTCAGACTGACCAAGACTTCACAGAACTTTACAGATCAAGTGTGGCTTTCTCATAATGCCAGGAAATGTACTGAAACTTATTCTAACTGTTGATTTCGACCGATTTTACACTTTTTGTTAACCTGCAAAAGTTGTATCTGTAAACGTTCTCAAGTGAAACAAACTCACACGACTCGATTACCAATATGATAGATCCGCTGTGTCCCAGCAAACCACCTTGACAACAGGATTCATTTGTGCTCTGCTGAGTCAAGTGTGGGGCTACCATTTCAAAAAGCTACTCAAGCTATACACACAAATGTCACAAAGACTTTCTGCTCATCCGTTTTCCTCAAGCAGGAATGACAAGCCGAAACAGCAACAACAAATAACACCAGCGACAACATGAAAGCACAACAGCAACAACAGCGCAAACTCCCAACAACACACCCCCGCCACCAAAACAAAATCACATCAATGTATACATGCTTTTGGTGCAAATATTCAGCATTTAGTATTAAATTTGTAACATAAAACAAATCGCACAAGACCCGTACAATCTCCAAAACAATTACTGGACTCACAGACCAAAATGCACCAATGTTTCGGCAAGTCAATGTTTGGATCGCATTTAGGAAATACCATGTATTTGTTACAAGTATTGTGAAGGGCAGCTCGTTTGTTTCCTTTTGTTTAATCATGTATAAAATTGTACCCTAAAGTAACATCTACAAACCTATTCTAACGGCACACTGCCTTATAACGGGGAATGGCGTCCATCATTTGCTATAGTGCTATGCAACTAGAAGAGCGTCAGCACTGAAGGAGACTGCTTAACACTTCACACAACACACACCAACTATGGGTCTTTAGCTAGCTATGACAAGGAGCCAGCTCAGTATTCCCACCATGGACATCATGGCAGAGGCTGAGAAGAGACCCAAGACGACAGACATTTGTCAGATGAGGAGAAAAGAGCGAGAGAGAGTAAACGAGCAAGAGAAAAAGCTCATCTCAGACTGGCTTTTCCTTAAGAGGATGTCTGAACGATGCTGCATTTTTTTTACCCATGCCAAATACCTTTTTATTATATATATATATATATATATATATATATATATATATATATATATATATATATATATATACACACAAATATATTGTAACATGTAAAAATATTCCAGAATGTCAATATTTATACAACATTATTCGTTGTTAAACTGACTGGGGGTTAAAGAAAAACAAAAAAAGAAAGAAAAGAAAAACCATAAAAACTGAGATATGCCTTTAACACTCATGTCAATGTAAGCTCTCATACTCTAAAATCAGTTTCAGTGCACCAAACACAAAAGCAGGCGAGCGCCGTGACTACTCTACTCTGGGTATCCGAGAAGCCTTAAATCAGAGTCCAGGAACCGTGCAAGCTTTTCTTTAGCGTGCAGGCAGCAAAAACCTTCCAGCATGACCCGTTTCATTGAACTTGTCCCATCAGACGTTGCACATCCTGAGAAATGAGCCGTACTCGAGGGCTAAAAGAGATGCAAGGCAGTCTCACAGCGAATGAAAAATAGCGAAAATCCCACAGCACAGTGTTCATCCCGGCCTGTGTCATTAATGAAAGATTACGAGGTAGGCTGTGACCTTCCGTGCCCCTGTCTCAGAGTTTTGCAGATTTCCCAGATGCTGAAAGTAAAAAATATCCCATTTCAGACTCATGTGCATCAAGTTCATCTCACGACAGAAAGTTTGGTCAGCCTTTGTTCATCTCATGACACATAAGCCTGCAACCTCTGCAGAATCTGATAACCCCCTGCACGCACGAGCGGCGCACAGGCACCACTGATTACAGTCTTGACTTCCGGAATCGCCAGTGCAATCCGAAGCACCCGTATGGCTGGGTAAAATGCGCAGTCAGCTCAGAAAGCCAGGTCTTAGTGAAGCCTAAGCAAGTGGGTAAAGTCCTTGTAGGCTTGGTTGTGCATAAGTAGCTCTTCCTTGCTGTTGTGTAGAGGCTGCAGACTGGAGAGGAATAAAGAGGGGAGCTGGATTCTGTGTCCTTCAGCTTTTCAACAAATGCACCTGAGGGGGACTGAATTACACTCAGCAACAGCAGGCGGGAAATACTAATCCTTACATAATGCCGCTTGAACATGTCCATTAACGACAAACGTAACTGCTATGCACGGTTCTGTTCTTCACAGAAGAGTTTCCACTGATAGAATCCAGAAATACCTTCGACTCCAAGACAGCATCAAAACATTACTCTGGTTTTCAGCACTCGGTATTTGATGTCTCATTTAAACCAATGAAGCTGTCAACAACAGGTACTTTAACATCACTAGGACAGAAATGCATATGGCTACTGTACACACATGCTCAAGATGTCCCCAGATCTTATTAACAATCTCAAACCCCCCTAATTAATACATGAGGGCAGATTAGAAGATTATGCCAGAGGTATGATGCAGACAAAGATAATACTGTTGATAAGCAAGTGAGTCTTCACATACGGTCATGGTCATAGCTCTAGTGTGAGAGTGCAGTGCTGTTGGGAAGGAAGATAAAGGTCACCAGGATCAATAACTGATGATCAATTTAGACTGATACGATCAATATTTATTGAGCTACACATACAGAAGTCTGTCTCTCGATAAGGCATCATACCGCCGTGTTTGCTAACCCCACATGCCAGACGTCTCGGTATGGAGCTGTAGAGGTTTCTAATGGTTTCCTATGATAATCCATCCCATGCAGCTTGAATATCCTCACACTGTTCCTGCAGATGGTGCGGTAGGGGTGGAGGTGGAGTCACACCTGGCCCTCTGGACAAGTGATGTGTGCCTACAGACCGTTCATCTTGTGCTGGCCACATTGCCTTCCCACACTCACTGAAGTTGACCCGCTGCCATTCTGAGTCACTCCATGACAGTCTGCCACGACACCATCGCAGTCTTTGGTGATGGTGATGTGGTGTTATGGACAGTCAACACTGAATGACTTCTGGAGGACATCCCTGCTTTCTGAATGTCTGCAATCGTTGCTGTTGGGTCAGTCAGGTACAGAGATAAGGCCCGTCCTTGTCTACGTTACATGTGCGGCCGAGCGTGCAATGTCAATCATTCACGTGTCTCACAAAGTCAAACTTGCAGACCAATTTTCATTCCTGTCTGTTGATTCCTTCTGGGTGTAGCTATTTGTACAACTATTCCTTTGATGCTGAGTGTATGTTGGGTAGAACTCTGACAAAACGCTGGGGGTTTCGTGTTGAGTTATTTGACATAGGTCAAATACAACATACAGTCTACAATTCAGAAACACGTTGACCAAGAACACGATTGTTTGGATGCCAAATGTGGCAGCATTAGCAGGACCTGGTCAGGTCGGGTCTTAATAGTTGTGGTACCGGTTAGGTTTGTGGTTCAATGCCATGCCCAAGCAGTAGTATGTAGAAGGATGTGATGGAAGAAAAAGACAAACAAGGAGCGCTCCATAACATGCACGTTAATTATTTACAATATTGCCCTTTGCAATATGCAAATAAGCCATCTAGGAAACCACTATTCCGACCAGCCTCATCCTGTACAACCCCGGTGGTTCCTGACGAGAGTACGAGGCATTTTGGTGAGTCTAGCCATGCACATGTCGGTTTTTAACCACATCTATAGTTCACCTGGGTGTTTCTAGTAACCCAGGAGGCATGTGGCCAATGCAGCTGATCGCAATATACAGCGTCTTGCTTGTTGTAGCACACCCTGCTTATGTAATTCCATTATCCTCCACAATTTGCGTCCAAGCGACAGTGATGAAAATCCTAGGATTATGAACCGCTCCTCAATCATTTTAAAACAAACATGCGCACACACGCACACATGCATCCCATCTGTGCCAGCTAGTTTATGGCTTGCATGAGCAGGTAGGGTTTAAACACCGTATTAGCCTATTCCATCCGGAACGAAGCACTTAAAACCTCAATTTCCCATCAAATTATATACGAATACTTCACTTCAAGTGAGCAGACGGCACAAAATTCTTACTCTATTATACACTTAATATTCCATCAGCCGGGCTTGGCTCTCAGCAGATCTGTCCCCTCTTGCAAATTGCGATTTCAGCCTTATGTTTGACTGCACAGTGTAGATTAACACATCACACCCTTCAAAGACTGATAGCATTCAAATGGCCGGTCTGGGAAGTGTGTGCGTGGCAGCTAGAGAGCGAGAGCCGAGGGAGAGGTTCTGAACCTCCATGGTGGCTTTGCTCCAAGGAACCGAGAGGGGGTGAAACGGCAGAAATACAAATCCGCCAAGGCTCGGCAGATTACTCACAGCATTCAACTTCCAGATTACACAAGAACGTGCAACGTCTGAAAGAAGGAGATGGTAAAGCGAAAGAGCCAGCCTGGGTTTTGGTAGTGCCTCGGTGTAACCTTAGAAAGCCTACTTTGATACTTCAAAAACTCCCCTTGAGCACGAAACAAACATAAAACATACAAATGTGCCGTGCCGAGCAGGCCAAGCAGCGGGGATCTGCCGGGGAAGGAAAAGTAATGTACACCCTCGCCGAAGATCAAGGTAACACAAAGCCTGCCTGGCACTTCCCCCCCCTCTCCGATCCTGCACATCAATCAACTTAAGAAAGTCCTAATGGATGCTTCCTGAAAACCTGTGAGCGACTGATACGCATACTGAGAAACAGCCAGCATGAAAGCCGATACAGAAACGAGGTGTCGCATTCTTCAGACCCACTCTCAGGGTTTCGCTGCACTGTTAGAAGATGGCGGTTTGGGGTCTGCTGAGGAAGTTGCTCAGGAAAGGGGATAAAAATAATAAATCAGCATAGCAGGGCAGAATATTCAATATCCTTATATTTTCCAGACATATTCCAAGCTAAGAAGACATTTCAAATTGAATGTTAATTTAATTAATGAGCCCATACTGCTGCTGCTGCTGCTGCTAGTCAAGGGAGTGTTCACAGCCGTAGATTCAGGAAACTGTACACCATATAGCCGGTTTATCTGTTATATAAAAGAGTGGCTTTATTCATCACCGAGGCTGATGTGAGCCACATCAATGCATTACCAGCACCCAAATACACTCATCAAAAGAACAGTTGCACAAATAATTGCACCCAGAAGAAAACAACCGACAGGAAAGAAACTTGGTGGGTAGCTTTGACATTAGGAGACATGTGAATGATTCGAGTTTCACGATCAGTGGCCCATGTGATGCAAGCAAGGACGAGCCTCATTTCTGTACCTGACTGACCCAACAGCCACCATTACAGACATGCAGCGAGCAGTGGTGTCCTCCATGAGTCATCCTGTTAGTGCAGCACCATTGGCAGGTGGCTGCACCACGCAGGACTACATGCACACAGACCGTTACCACGACTGTCCTTAACACCACGTCACCGTCACCAAAGACTGCAGTGGTGTCATACCAGACTGTCATGGAGTGACTCAGAATGGCAGCGGGTCATCTTCAGTGACGAGTCCCGCTTTAGTCTTGGTGGAGACGCCCAACGAATCCGTGTGTGGAGGCACCGTGGTCAGCACCAAGATGAACGGTTAGCAGTCACATGTCCAGAAGACCTGGTGTCACTCCACCTCCACTCCTACCGCACCATCTGCAGGAACTGTGTGAGGATATTTAAGCTGCATGGGATGGATTATCACAGGACACCATTAGGAACCTCTACAGCTCCATACCGAGACGTCTGGCATGTTGGGTTAGCAAACACGGCGGCCCGACGCCATACTGAGAGACACTACTTATAAAACTTATTCTGCTCTACATAACACCAAGACTGGATATCCTCACGGATAAGTAAGATGACGGTACTGTCCAAAAATGAGCCAGGCTGTTAGCTGTTAAAGGTTGCAGTCCTTTGCTCGTCTTGCTAGGGGGGTCCCTCTTAACCTGAGGGAGCTGGTGTGGCAGATATCACACCCTGCCCTCAAACCGCTATGTATTTCCTGTGTACTTTACATCAGGAGAATTGTCTTTTCAAACAACCACACAGACACACCTCAAGACAGAGGTGTGACGAGAATTAGCCACTGACAGCAGTGGAGATGAGGGTGCGCACTTGGGACGGAATCTAAATATAATACGGGTTTCAAATTATTGGGCACATTTCTAAATTATAAAGTTAAGCAGATTTTACTGATGCAAAGATGATGTAACAATGACTTCCAAACTCCAGCCAGTGCACAATGTTTTTAAAATGGGCAACTGCATTGTGACCTTTAATGCCAGTCATTCCCTGGATTAGTAATTATAACTGATTCAGAGCTCACGATGCGGTAAAAACCCACGTGCATTTGTCAAAACAGCACCATATGTGCACACAAGTGAACGTTTCTAGAAAGAAGTGCACTTGGTCTGTATTGCGCTCGTACTCTGCATGAAAGCGGAACAAAATCAACTTCCTCAGAGAGCGTTGGTCCACCTCTGTGGGTCTGCACCATGCTTCAAATGCCAGCGCTCTCGCTATGAATGAACTGCATTAACAGAGTACTCGTACCAGGGCTCGTTTTAATCTAACCGATAGCTGCCAGGTTGTAAAAGAATCTCGCAAACCTGCCGTTTGGTTCCGTTGTCCGCTTTCAGTATTACCCCCAAAAGGAATCTGTACTGAAAAGCCAAACTTCCAGAAAGAAAGCTAGCCATTCCATTCATATATTTCATATCTAACTCTTTCTTTCACAACAATCTGAAACACCCAGTGAATTACATCCACTGTAAATAGCTGTCAGGGCGTGGATCCCAGGAGTAAAGTGCACAAAAGCTAAAAACAGACTCCTTGGCAACAGAGAGACTGCTATTTTACGGGCATATTCATATCAGGAACATGATGCTTATCATGCAACCCAAAATAACTGTAAAACTAAGAAGCAAGATCATGTCAATATCACAATGACTTCTATATACACTAGCTTATATTCTGAGCTACATCAGCTCCTGCCAATCTTCTACCCCTTCCAGATGAGTCTGTTCTGCCTCTGGCACGAGAGTGATACAGCAGGTTCCTTGACTTGTTCCGCCAAACCACATGACCTCGGGTAACCTTCCTTAATGCTAATACAAGGTGACAGTTTCCTTCACCCGGTAGCCGCTGAAGCAAAGTTCTTATCCCAAAGAGTTTCTCAGTCACTTCCACCACCTTCTTCCTGGATGCAGGATTGCCCTGCTGTGCTCTGTGTGTCCATTATTTAGACCTCCTAGCCGTGTTGCATTTCAACCTAATTTAGGCTAAAGAGAGTTTATAAGAGAGAGAGGGGAAAAAAAAAAAAAAAAAAAAGAGAGAAAGTTTCGGCAAGCCCAATTAACTTCCATTGCTGCTATTAAACGCTGTACTCACTTGAGGACGACAACCTGGGACACCAGTGGCAACACTTCAGAGGGAATACTTTAGACTCGACCTCCCCGAATTGAATTAAACAAGCGTTAGCGCGCGCACCTACCGACGCCAAGAGATTCATGAAAGGGGACAATAAGCGTACAGCCTTTTTAGCGAGGGCTGGCTGCGCTCTTTGAACCTCTAACGCCAACAAAGGTGAAATAATTGGTAAATGAAATGTGTTATCACAGCACAAAGGCCCATTCAGAGAGGGAAACGGAGATAAAAGGCGAGAGGATAAACCACTACAACACTTGTAGGCGCGCGCCGTTCCGCTGCCGATCTCCCAGACGCGCCGCTGGAACACATCAAAACAGGGACAAGGTGACTAATTAGAGCTCATTAAAAACGAGAGCCTGGCTTCTTACATCAGCAAACAATCGCGTCCATCAAAGGTTAACGGTGTAGATCAAACAGCTTTCTTCCCCAACGTCCTATATTTCTGCTTCCCCAGACTGATGAGAGCTTGGCAGCCGAGAGCGCTGAAGGAGGTGGGAGGTTAGCGGTGTCGGCGGTGGGGCGTTCTGACATGCGTGGCATCATTTCCTGTCATTACCATAAATCCTACTCATCTGCTTACTGCAAATCACTCTACGTACGTCTTCTGTTTCCTTTCGTTCGGCTCAGGAAGGAATAAATTATCGTTATCGTCAGTTGCGTTGCTGGACTACATCTGTAACCCCCCTCCCCCCCATCCCGTGCTTTTTACGCATGCACTTTCCCCTCAAATGTCAGTACTGCACTGAGTGTAAAACCACAGATAAAAAGGTTAGAGCTTGGGGATTCCTGTGTGCCTGGCCATACATTACTCAGAGCTGTAGACACCACATCAGACAGCTGATGAGAAGTGTTGGCAGGTTCACACAGTGCAGACGGTATACATGCTCAGTTTGTTTGTTTGTCTGGTTTACAATAAAGCTGTGATGGCTTCGTTTCAGGCAAAACAAACACACATCCCATGATCAATCCAGCCTCGACAGCGGCACACATGACAAAACCCAGCCACATTTCCGACAGCGCTGTCAGTTACCCATCAGGCAGAGAAATCCTTTGACAAACTTTCGAGGCTTTTTCCAAAAAGTCCCACAGCTGGAGTCAAATGTCAGTTGAGGTTAGCGAGACCAGCTACCGTCAATAACAAACAGGCAGGTTTCACACTTGCTTGTCACACTAACAACTTACTACAGCTTACTGGATTATGTATACGGCCACTGATGAAGCCTTGCTGGAAACCACAAAAAACCCTCTAATGGTTAATTGACCTTGTACCCTCATTTCTAAAGTCTAACAGACCCTGCAGGCCTAATAGAGCAGACATGAATATGTATCAGTTCCTCATTCACTTCTCACATTGTTGTATGCAAGGATAGGCCATAGCGGGACACAAAGGCACACACTCGACAAGCAGACTAAGCCAAAATCCGCTGATCACATTCACATCTCAATGCATACCGCAGGAATGCAGGGTGATATCACTCCACCAGGACCCAAGCCAAGACTGAAGGATTGAGAGACCATGTCAGAAAGACACCGACCACACAGAGCACAAATAAGATCAGACAGTTTGGTACAATGCAATCAATGCACGACAGTGAACAACCTGGATCAAAGCCCAACGATAAATACGCTCAATGCCCACTTTAAACAGCCTAATTGCAAACGCTTGACAGGCCCAACAAGCCGAAAGTCAGAATCTGCTGACGAAGCTCAATGCAAACTCTGAAAAGCCTACATCCGAACTTAAGCACACCGGGTAATGCAAACGGCAGCTACAGACTTCATCAAGAAGGCACAGCGTTCAGCCTAACGACAAACCGAACACAGCAAACAAAATCAGAGCTCTAGAACGCACAGACTTGAAATTACTGTGTGCATATATTAAATGTTCTGAAGCTAGGATACAGCACTTCCGTTTTCACCATACAAGTGAAGTGGTGGCTGAACATCTGTACTACTCACGACATTCTGCTCACTTTAAAACAGCCCAACGACAAACTGAACACACCAAAGAAAGTCAGAGCTCTAAAAAGCACAGATCTGAACCTACAGCATGAATTTATTAAATCCTATAAAGCTAGGGAACGCTAACAGCGCTTATAGACTTCTGTTTGCACCATGCAGGTGCAGCATTCTGTTCACTTCATGAGAATCTGAACATGCTGAAGAACCAAATCAGGCCCAACACAGTCTCAAAAAGGAAACACGTGAACCTACAGCGTGCATATTAGATGACATCGCACTGAGCAATCCTAACACCAGTTACAGACCGCTGTTTTCACCACGGAGGTGCAGTGGTGGCTCAACACCAGAACTACTATATGATATTCTGCTCACTTCAAAACAGCTGAACACAGCAAACAGATCTCAGATGGTAAAGAAACAAACGAAATTACACCAGGTCAAATCACACTAGGTGATATCAAACTGGCCTAATGCCAAACTGAACACTCTAAACAAAACCAGGCCCAACACAGACTCTAAAAAGCTGACACTTGTATTTACAGGACACACATATTAGATGATTTTATACTGTGCAACACTAACAGCAGTTACTGCACAACATCAGGACTACTGCATGATATTCTCCAGTACCTAAAGACAGCCTGAGCACGCCAAATGGAACCAGGCCCACCGCAGACTCTAAAAAGCAGACTTCTGAACTTGCAGGGTGCAAGCATTAAGTAATGTCACACCAGGCAACAGTAATAGCAGTTATGGGGTGTTTTCTTCACCATGAAAGAGCAGCGGTGGCTCAACACCAGAACTAGCCCGTGCTATTCTGCTCACTTTAAACAGCCGAATAACAAACTGAGCACAACAAACAGCCCCAACACAGACTCTAAGAGACACACATCTGAACTCAGATGCACATATACTACATGACTTCACTCTATGCAATGCTAATAGCAATTCTGCTCACTTTAAAACAGCCCAATGACTGTGAACTTAACAACATATATGAATATAACAACATATGTATTACTGCGTGCATATATTGAGCGATATCGCTCCCCACCATACTAACAGCTGTTATGGGACTTTTGTTTTCACCATGAAAGTGCAGTGGTGACTCAACATCAGAACTGTTTCATGATATTCTGCACAACCAAATGACAATCTGAACATGCTAAAAACAAAATAAGGCCCAACACGGACTCAATAGGAAAACTTACAACACACATGTACTAGGTGATATCACATTGGGCAATACTAACAGCAGTTATGGACATCTCTGTTCTCACCATAGAGGTGCAGCGGTGACACCAGAACTAGTCCACGATATTCCACTCACTTTAAACAGCCTAATGACGAACTGAACACGCCAGGCTAATTCAGACTTCTGACAGCATATATACATATACACACTCATGAGAGCATGCATATATAAAGTTCTCACAATATCCAATACTAATAGCAGTTATGGGTTATTGTTTGCACCACATAGCTTTAGCAGTGGGTCAGTACCAGAACTACTACGTGATATGTAGAACACAACGAAATCAGAACTTATAAAAAACAAAAACAGATGAAATTACATCATGCATTTTTTACATATATCAGCAGTTATGGACATCGGTCTTCACCATGGACGCACAACAGAACTTCAACACCAAAACTACTCCATGATATTCCACTCACTTTAAACAGCTTATTGACAAACTAGCCCAACACAGACTTTAAAAGACACACACTTGGACTCAAGATGCATATACACGCTACATGATTTCTCACTATGCAATACTAATAGTAGTTATGGGTTACTGTTTTCACCATGGAAGTGCAACGGTGGCTAAACACCAGAACTACTCCATGATACTTAGCACACCAAACGAAACCAGCACTTAAAAAAAAAAATTAAAAAAAGAAAAGACGAAATTACATAATGCATATATCAGCAGTTGTGGACCTCAGTCTTTACCATGGAGGCACAGCAGAAGCTTATAACCAGAACTACTCCATGATATCCCACTCACTTTAAACAGCCTATGAAAAACTGAATAGAGCAAAGAAAACCAGCACTCACAAAACAGAAACAAATGAAATAACAGCAACCACATATTGAGTAATACCACACCGGCCAACACCAACAGCAGTTATGGACCTCTGTTTTCACCATGGAACTACAGCAGGGTCTCAACCGCAGGACAAGTCCATGGTATTCTGCTCACTTTAAAACACTACTGACAAACTGAACAAACTAATTTAGACCTTTGATTGTATACGTCTGAACCTGGAGTATGCATATATGAAGTTATATCACATTATATAAACACTAACAGCAGTTATGAGGTACTGTTTCCATCACAGAAGTACAGCAGAACTGCTAGCCTACATGGCACTTAGCACACCAAACAAAATAAGAACTTAAAAAAACAAAAACAGACGAAATTACATCATGCATATAACAGCAGTTATTGACCTAACTCTTTACCATGGAAGCACAAAATAAGCTCAACACCAGAACTACTCCATGATATTCCACTCACTTTAAACAGCTTATTGACAAGCTGAACACGCCAAACAAAATCAACTCAACACAGACTCTAATAGAAACAGATCTGAACTCAAAATGCACTAGGCAACACTAATAGCCATTATGGGTTACTGTTTTCACCACAGAGGTGTACCAGTGGCTCAACACCAGAACTACTCCATCACTTCAAACAGCCTGTTGACAAACTAAACACGGCAAACAAAAGCAGCAGTCAAATAAATAAATAAATAAAAATAACTAAAAATAAATAAATAAAAAAAACAGGAACTGATGAAATAACAGCACGCATATGATGTAGCACCACACCGGCCAACACCAACAGCAGTTCCAGATTACTGTTTACACCATGGAGGTGCAGCATTCTGCACTCACACCAAACAAAATCAGGCCCAACACACTCTGAACCTACAGCACGCATGGAGTATATGGTTTCAATGCCAGATAACTTCCATTAGAGAAGCCTAATAATCATGGCAAAAGTGCAGCAACTCCGAGGGCATTCCTCAGCATTTCAGGACTCAACCGAGCAGCACAAAGAGCTGGAGAAGCTTTAAATCCCACCAGCATGAGAGAAGACCGAGGTTCCCACCAGGGGAACGGAGAAGTTGAGATCTACACATGCTGTAGAGCACTGAGAGGGGATCTGCGAAGTGAGACATGCCGTACATACCTGGTGGATGTGCCCTTCCGTACGTCGCAGATGCTGCATTTAAAGGCTTCTGCGCTGTTTCTGAACGTACAGACGCTACAGTCCCAATATCCGTCATCCGCCGTCGGTTTGGCTTGTCTTTTTGGCCTTAAACGCAGAAAGAAGAGAGAGAAAGAAACATGAACACGTATATGTGCCCATTTAAAACGAAATAAGGTCAACTTGACGGCTGTCACCCAAAACCCGCTAGCTAGTCAAATAGCTACGCGGTCCCAACAGCTAGCATAGCCGGGGTCGTGTGGTGTGGCGGTTTAAAGTGACAGAAATTATCAATAATAAAGATTAAATAGTGTCCAAGTTTTGTGGGTTGGCTTTCCGTACCGCTGAACGCTGACGGAGCGGGCTAGCCCGCTAACTCGGCTTAGCGCAGACATAATAACTGAGAACGTACTGGGGCTAGCCTTAGCCGCGCGAGCGAGCGAGCGAGCGAGCTAGCTAGCTAGCAACAGCGTTAAATCTACCGTCAGAGAAAAAAACCGCTGTCCGTGAAAACCGACAAGTTCGAAACGAAAAAGCTGACAGGGAAAAAAACGGGGGACGAATTCCGACGAGGCCAGGCGTATCCTCCGCAAATCTCTCTTTGTCTACGAGTGACTGCTGGCAGTTAGAGTCGAAAGAGAAGCCGCCATAGCTGCACTGTTCTAGGCTCGAGCACGCGAACTGCACAAAAAAGCGGGGAGCGAGGCAGCGCTCGAGACCGAGCGGGCGAGCATCCGAACACCGAGCCGAAAACAGCACGACCGCCGCCAAACCGACTACGGACGACAAAATCGGAGAAGCTTACCTGCTCGGGCTCTTTTTATCGCCCATGGTGAACACAAAAAAGACACTCAACGCTCTCCAAGAAGAAGAAGAAGAAAAGGGGGAAGAAAAAAAAAAACAAGCGCTCTCAGCAGCGAACAGTAATTGTGAGGAGGGATCCAGATAGCTAGAACCGCAGGCAGAGCTCGCCTCGCGTTCACGGACTGAGCCGAGCCGAGGCAGGGCAAAGCGACTGCACGCACACACACGCACCGCGTGACTCCCCAACACCCAATCACCGCGGCGCGAGCTTTAAAAGTCTCGGCAGAACAGAGAGGGAAGAAAGCACTCTCCCGGTCGCCCGCATCAGCGCGCGCCCCAAACTTTTACTCCGGGTCTGTACACCCCCCCACATTAGTGTGGCCACGGGGCCGTGACGGACCCTCGGTTAAAAAAAAGCGGGGGGCTGTTTAAGGGCATAACGGGATGATGCACCAGGTGTGCAGCACAGGACCGCTGCACGAGAGTGTACATGCATACAAGTGTATACACTATATATGTTTATATGTAAATATATATATATATATATATATATGAGTAAAGTTTACATCACATGCAGTTTAGAGGTGTGGGAGTGCAGGTGTGTTGGGAAGGAAGATAAAGGTGACCAGGATCAATAACTGATGTTAAATTTAGACTGATATGATCAATATTTATTGAGCTACACATACAGAAGTCTGTCTCTTAGTATGGCGTTGGGCCGCCGTGTTCGCTAACCCAACACGGCAGGCGTCTCGGTATGGAGCTGTAGAGGTTCCTGATGGAGTCCTGTGATAATCCATCCCGTGCAGCTTGAACATCCTCACACAGTTCCTGCAGATGGTGCGGTAGGGGTGGAGGTGGAGGGACACCAGGCCTTCTGGACGTGTGACTACAGACCGTTCATCTTGGTGCTGACCACGGTGCCTCCACACACGGATTCGTTGGGCGTCTCCACCAAGACTAAAGCGGGACTCGCCACTGAAGATGACCCGCTGCCATTCTGAGTCCCTCCATGACAGTCTGGTACGACACCACTGCAGTCTTTGGCGACGGTGACGTGGTGTTAAGGACAGTCGTGGTAACGGTCTGTGTGCATGTAGTCCTGCGTGGTGCAGCCGTCTGACAATGGTGCTGCACTAACAAGATGACTCATGAAGGACACCACTGCTCACTGGAGGTCTGTAGTGGTGGTGTTGGGTCAGTCAGGTACAGAGATAAGACCCGTCCTTGTCTACGTCATGCTAAGCTGTGCTGCGGTTCCGTGTCATGCAATATTAAGGTGTCATGCTAACACATGGTCTGTTTGGCTGCACTGAAAATAAGAGTCACCCTCTGAGGTGGGCTGATGGACGCAGGACGCCTTGAAGGAACCCAGAGAGCATTTTGTGGAATACAATGTCCCAAAGTAGCTTTGCAGAATTCTAGATCCAGACTCAGAAGATCCAAAACAAGAAGAACCACAAAGAGGAACCAAGACTCAAAAGCAAAAGCTCAACAGGGGCATGATGAAGAACCATAGAGTGGATGAACCAGGATTCAGAAGCAAAAGTTCAATATTAAGATGAGGAAGAACCATTAAGAGGAACCAAGACTCAAAAGCTCAATAGGAGTATGAATAAGATCCACACTGATGAGCCAAGTTTAAAAGCAAAAGCTCAACAGGGGCATGACGAAGAACCATAGAGAGGATGAACCAAGATTAAGAAGCAAAAGTTCAATATTAAGACGAGGAAGAACCATTAAGAGGAACCAAGACTTAAAGGCTCAACAGGAGTATTCAGAAGAACCACAAAGAGGAACCCAGACTCAAAAGTAAGAGCTCAACAGGAGCACGAGGAAGAACAACAGAGAGAAGCCAAGATTCGAAAACTTAACAGGAGTATGAAGAAGAACCACAGCAAGGAGCCAAGACTCAAAAGCAAAAGCTCAGCTGGAACCTGAAGCAGACCCACCAAGATGAACTAGCAGTCAAAGTAGAACTGCCCAAAGAGCATGAGGAAGAACCACTGAAGCAAAGATTCCAAAAGACTCCCATAAGAGCATTATGAAGTACCACAAATAGGAACCAAGACTCAAAACTAAACAGGAGTATGGGGAAAAAACATTGAGAAGAACAGAGTTTAAAGAGAGCTGCCCAGAAAGCATGAGAAAGAACCAATGAGAAAAACCAAGACTCAAAAGGAGAAGTGGTTTAACCACATGCTCATTCTCAGAACCAAGAAGAAGCATGAACAGAAGTAGTTCAGGATCCAGGGTCATTTCTTGGTCAAAAAACAGATGAGGAACCAGGCTTTAAAAGGAGAGCCTTTCTATGACAAGGAGTCGCTGAGAGGAACCAAGACTCTAAAGAAACTCTCTAAAAGCATGAAGCAGAACCTCTGAGTGGAACCAAGCTTTAAAAAAAGAACTGTCCTAAGACTGAGGTAGAACTACTGAGAGGAACTGAGGCTAAGTAGGACAGACTCCTTAAGGACGAGAAGAAGAACCACTGAGAGGAACCAAGACTCAAAAGTCAAACTTCTCTATGAGCATGATGAGACTCCACAACTCAACACTCTAAAGCCATGAAGAAGAACCACTAGTGAAACTAGGAACCAAAAATAGAACCCCTGTACCGTACTATGATTATAAGAAAGAACTACTGGGAGGAACCCTGGCTAAGAAGGACAGACTCCCTAGAAGAAACTACTGAGAGGAACCAAGACTCAGGAGGTGAATCTCTCTAAAAGCATAAGAGAGAATCACTGAGATGGACCAAGGCTAAAAAAGCATAGACTCCTGAAGAGCAACCAAAAGAACCACTGAGAAAAACCAAGACTCAAAAGGGTAACTTTGCAAAGAGCATGCGGAGGAACCAGGAATTAAAAGAGGAACTGCCGATGATTATGAGGAAGAACTATTGAGAGGAACCCTGGCTAAGCAGGACAGACTACCTAAGGAACCACTGAAGGGAACCAAGACTCAAAAGGGTAACTTTGCAAAGAGCATGCGGAGGAACCAGGAATTAAAAGAGGAACTGCCAATGATTCTAAGGAAGAACTACTGAGAGGAACCCAGGCTAAGTAGGACAGACTTCCTAAGGAACCACTGAAGGAAACCAAGACTCAAAAGGGTAACTTCTCAAAGAGCATGCGGAGGAACCAGGAATTAAAAGAGGAACTGACGATGATTATGAGGAAGAACTACTGAGAGGAACCCAGGCTAAGCAGGACAGACTTCCTAAGGAACCACTGAAGGGAACCAAGACTCAAAAGTAGAAACATTCTAAAAGCATGAAAATGTAACCAGGCATTTCCAGATGAACCCATGTCCCTGTAATGGGTAACTTAATTATCCTCGTTACACTGACATACAGTAGTTCAACATTCCGGTTTAACAAGTTCCAGTCCTAACATTCCGTACATGGAAATTAGACTGCATGTTCTGCATTCCCGGCTTTAGTGATGTCACACATTCTATTTGCATATATGAGATATCTTTTCAACTGATAGTGGTTTAGCTCCACCCACAAACTCTGATGTTATATGGAGGGTTTCAGTTTGGACTGCCTTTTGAATGAGGACCAGTACTGGGCAGCCAATCAGAAGAGAGTTCATTTACATATCATTAAAGCAAGGAACATATGTTGGACTTCATCGAGGCAACAACATTAAGTCCAAAAGAGAACCACCCTAATAGTAAAGCTGCCCTAAGATCATGAGGAGGAACAACTAGAAGGAACCCAGACTCAAAAGGAGAACCTTTCTATAAGCATAATGAAGAACCACAAACTTCTTTAGAACATGAACCACCGAGAGGAACCAAGTTTCTAAAAGAGAACCAGCATTGGAGCATAAGGAAGAGGCACAATGAGGAACCGATATTCAGAAGTAAAACTCAACAGGAACATGGAGAAGAACCACAGAGAGCAACCAGGACTCAAAAGCATAAAGAACCACTGAAAGGAACAAAAGGAGAACCTTCTTATAAGCATGATGAAAAACCACAGACTTCTTAAGAACATGAACCACCAAGAGGAGCCAAATCTCCCAAGGAGAACCTCGCAGAGCAACCAGGACTCAAAAGCATAAAGAACCACTGAGAGAAACCAAGACTCAAAAGAAGAACCTTCCTATAAGCATGATAAAGAACCACCATAAGGAACCAAGTCTCTGAAGGAGAACCTCACAGAGCAACCAGGACTCAAAAGCATAAAGAATCACTGAGAGGAACCAAGACTCAAAAGGAGAACCTTCCTATAAGCATGATAAAGAACCACAGACTTCTTAAGAACATGAACCACCAAGAGGAACCAAGTCTCCGAAGGAGAACCACACAAAGCAACCAGGACTCAAAAGGATAAAGAACCACTGAGAGGAACCAAGTCTCCGAAGGAGAACCTTCCTATAAGCATGATAAAGAACCACAGACTTCTTAAGAACATGAACCACCAAGAGGAACCAAGTCTCCGAAGGAGAACCACACAAAGCAACCAGGACTCAAAAGTATAAAGAACCACTGAGAGGAACCAAGACTCAAAAGGAGAACCTTCCTATAAGCATGATAAAGAACCACAGACTTCTTAAGAACATGAAGCACCAAGAGGAACTGAGTCTCTAAAAGAGAACCACATATGGAACATAAGGAAGAACCACAAAGAGAAACCAATATTCAATAGTAAAAGCTCAACAGAAACGTAAGGAAGAACCACAGAGCGCAACCAGGACTCAAAAGCATAAAGAACCACTGAGAGGAACCAAGACTCAAAAGGAGAACCTTCCTATAAGCATAATGAAGAACCATAGACTTCTTAAGAACAAGAACCACCAAGAGGAACCAAGTCTCCGAAAGAGAACCTCACAGAGCCACCAGGACTCAAAAGCATAAAGAACCACTGAGAGGAACCAAGACTCCAAAGGAGAACCATTTTTAGGAAAAGCAGGGATGAAAAACCCACAGACTTCTATAAGAACAGCTGAACCGGACCACAGAGGAACCAAGCTCTCCCAAGAACTCTGCCTCACATGGCAACCAGTACTCAAAAGCAATAAAGAAACCACTGCGAGAAGGAACCAAGATTCCAAATTAGAACCCCTAGAAATGAGTATGATGAAAGAACCACTAGAGTGAACAAAGATTAAAAAGTAAAAGCTTAACGGGAACACGAGGAAGAACCACTGAGAGGAACCATGCCTCAAATAAAAGAGTTCAACAAAAGCCCGAAGAAGAACCACCGAGAAGAACCCAAATTCAGAATGAGAACTGCTCTATGAGTATGGGAAAGAACCACTGAGAGGAATCGAGATTCGAAAGGAGAACTTTGCTATGAGCATGAGGAGGAACCCCTGAGAGGAACCAAGATTAGCATGATAAAGAACCACATAGAGGAACTGTGGGTCAGACGTAGGCATGAAGAACCAAGGCAGTACTGAGGTACCTGTGCTGGACTCATCTGGAAAGGACATCCCGGGACTGTCCAGGTCAGATCTTTGTACAGCATAGGCTGGACCAGGCTCCAGCAGCCAGCACGCCGAGCACACACTCGTGAAAGCGCTCCGGGGAAAAGCCGCCGAGCTTCCTCGGATGAGTCCACCTCATCCTGACTCGGCCTTTGGAGAGACAGCCATTAGCTGCCGAACCGCTCGGCATGCGGCCTGGAGTGAGGATTGGGCCTGAGCACTACCTACACCTCTGCGTTGCTTGAATGTCCAGCGAATTTTCCTTTGGAATAGACAGCCAAGCCGACGACTCTAGTGTGTTGAGTTCGCGAGCTGAGGCGCAGGAATGTCAGCGGGGGCCGCCCCCACACTTGTTGGTTCGCGGCAGCGCAGGCATGCTCGGGGCCGGCGCCGGAGTCTCAGAGAGGCCCCCTGACGGCAAGAGACAAGGGCCACTCTGTGGGGGTTATGAAGCGTGAATCATCAACCTCATTAGCCGCTCTCTGGGGCTCTGGCCCCATTGTGCCCACCTCTTCTCCCCAGCGAGAGCATGCACCGCTGGGCCATTGTCATCCGACTCTCCGCGTCTCTATCAGGCTCTGTAAGTGTATCACACGTCGACAGGGAATCGCTCGCAGAGCCGGCCGTGCCGTAGCTCCCAGCTCAAGGTTAAAGGGACATTCCACCAAATGCCCCAGTGTGCTGCAAAGTTGAATGGTTACATGGGAACAAGGCACTGTCGAGTGGTCTGGTGTGAAATGCTCCGTTCTAGAGTCTGAACTGTTCACAGTGGTGGTGAATGGAACCAGAGTTCTAATAAACAAGTTGGCTCACTGGTCATTCATTCATTCAGTCATTCATTCATTCGTTCATCTGCTTTGGGCTGCTTATCCGTCTGGGTTGAGCCGGATACACGGAACAGGGCTCATTGTGCAGAAGGTGGGAAACACCTTGGACAGACCTTGTACGCTCCAGTTCACCTCACTGCATGTCTGGACTGTGGGAGGAAACTGGAGAACCTGGAAAGCCTGGATGTAGGCCACATCAGTGTTCAGGCCAGATGTGGTGGAGGCCTTCCCTGGCACAGTTCCAAGGAGAATTCCTGTAGACTGGGATTGTATCCACTGCTGGTAGACCCGTACGACCGTATGCTTCCACACACCTGCAGATCCAGCTACTTCCTTCACACTATGGACTTTGGCCACGCCCACACGCAGTCCCTCCTTTTAGACAATCATTTTCCATGTTCCACACATGGAGCGAGACATTCCCTGCACTGTAGCACCTCTTCCCAATTTGTGGATCCCGTCACTCACACCCCACAGGGGTTTATTAGGGTTAGGAATGTGTTAATGGGAATTTCTGAGGTCAGACACTCGTGCTGGACGAGAAGGCCTTGCTCGCAGTCTCAAAGGTGTTCAAGGTGTTCAAGGTGTTCAGGTTGAGATCAGACAGTGGACTGTGGAATATTTAGCAGGGAGGAAATTTCACGACTGGGCTTGTTGCACCAGTGGCTTCCTATCACGGCACCACGCCGGAATTCACTGAGCTCCTGAGAGCGACCCGTTCTCTCGCTAACATCTGTAGGAGCAGTCTGCATGACTAAGGTGCTTGGTTTTACACACCTGTGGCCATAGAAGTGATTGGAACACCTGAACACCACTGGGGGAGTGAATACTTTTGGCAATATAGCGTATATCAGCGTGTGCAAAAATGTGTTGGGGAGTTTGTCAGGGCCGTTATAACTGATTTCCGAATCAACACTACACGTCATTTAAACATGGGAGCCTGAAGTTGGGCATATGTCACGTTGACTGTAATGACTCAACAAGTTTCTCTACGATGAGTCATTTCACATCCAACCACGCAGATCGACTGTGTTTACATCTCAGCCAATTCTTATACAGCAATTCTGGAAAATGGCTGGAACTCCCCCTTTAAGTCAGACAACGGCAGTCTCCCGCACGAGGAGGAATCGGCCTAGGCGGCGAAAACATACGGAAAACATACCTCACCGGAGCCGGTGCGCCTTTGAAGTTACAGTAAACATCAGCAGGTTGATCTGAATAGATGTAAAGTACCTGCGACCAGATTGCTGCCACCGATTTCTCTGTCGCGCAGCCTTTCAAACGGAGTGAGACGCGCGTGGGCGAATTAGAAACCATGACTCAAACGATTCCAGCAATCAGAAACCAAGAGACGAACACAAAGGAGCAATCCAGATCAAGGCTTTTTCTCTCCACATTAAAGCGAGTGGCTGCCGTCGCTTCTCATCAAGAGCCTGGCTATGAATCCGGCCTGCTGGTCTTTGGCTTTTTGCCATTGTGAGAGAGAGAATGAGACTTTTAGCAGCTCGGTTGTTCGGCTTTACCTGTACAGCACTTGCTACAATAGACGCCGACACAAAGCAGCTTTACAGGAATCCAGGTCGGGAGTCTTCAAGGTCAACAACGGTGGAGGACATTCTTCGAGATGGTCTGAGAAAGAAACCATCCTCCTCAGAGCGACTCCGCTCAGCTGGGCCGAACAATCAGACCTTTCTAATGCTGGATCTCACTTCAGACCTCTCACACATAACATCCAGCAGATCGTTTACGTCCTTACCGTTTCACTGACGCGGAGCTTCACCTTATAGGTCCTGAGCAGGTGCAGCTTTACATCCTGAGTTTACATGAGTGCCCTTACATGTGTATTATTGATTAAGTCCGTATTGATCCTATTATAAATGTTTAGGATGATGTAGATCAGAAGCTGCTCTCTGAAAGGGAAGGAAGTTATTAGTATTAGCAGTGGAAATCTAATATCCAGGCTTCTTAAACATCTTAAGGGAATTTTGGCCTGGCATTTTACAGAGCTCCACCTTCAATAACCCGCACAAACGTGGAAACTGGACTTTCGGCCTTAAGTTTAAATTTAAAATCAAATTAGGTGCAAACCGGTCACTCACTCACCCACCCACTCACCAACACACTCACTCACCAACACACTCACCCACCCACTCACCAACACACTCACTCACCCACCCACTCACCAACACACCCACCCACTCACCAATACACACACTCACCCATCCACTCACCAATACACACACTCACCCACCCACTCACCAGTACACACACTCACCCATCCACTCACCAATACACACACTCACCCATCCACTCACCAATACACACACTCACCCATCCACTCACCAATACACACACTCACCCACCCACTCACCAATACACACACTCACCCACCCACTCACCAATACACACACTCACCCATCCACTCACCAATACACACACTCACCCACCCACTCACCAATACACACACTCACCAACTCTTCCTTTCACCAATTCACCCACTCACCAATCAACCCACTCACCCACCCACTCACCAATACACACACTCACCCACCCACTCACCAATACACACACTCACCCATCCACTCACCAATACACACACTCACCCACCCACTCACCAATACACCCACTCACCCACGCACTCACCAATACACACACTCACCCATCCACTCACCAATACACCCACTCACACACCCACTCACCAATACACCCACTCACCCATCCACTCACCAATACACCCACTCACCAATACACCCACTCACCAATACACCCACTCACCCATCCACTCACCAATACACCCACTCACCCATCCACTCACCAATACACACACTCACCCACCCACTCACCAATACACCCACTCACCCATCCACTCACCAATACACACACTCACCCATCCACTCACCAATACACCCACTCACCCATCCACTCACCAATACACCCACTCACCCACCCACCAATTTACCCACTTACCAACTCACCCACCCACTTACCAAACCATCAAACTTACCAACTCACCAACCCACCAATTTACCTACTTACCAACTCACCCACTCACCAACTCTCCCTTTCACAAATTCACACAAACGTACCCACTCACGAACTCACCCGCCCACCAACCCACCAATTCCCCCTCACACATACCAACCCACCAAACTTACCCACTCACCAACCAACCCAGCAACTCCCCCACCCACTTACCAACTCACCTACCCACCAATATACCCACTCACCAACCCACCAACTCCCCCACCCACTTACTAACCCACCAAACTTACCCACTCACCAACTCACCCACCCACCAATTTATTCACTCACCAATCCACTCACCAACTCACACTTACCAACCCACCAAACCTACCCACTCACCAACCAACCCAGCAACTTCCCCACCCACTTACCAACTCACCCACCCACTCATCAACTATCCCACCAAATCACACACTCACCAACAAGGAGTGACTGCATTTGGGCATGCCAACGGCCATAGTGTGGAGGAAGTAGCTGAGTCTGCAGATACGGTCATACGGGTCTACCAGCAGTGGCTAAAATACCAATCATCCACCAAATCTGCACCAACCGTGCAATTCTTAGATTCTGAACACTTAGTGTCTAAACATTGATGTGGCCTACATCCAGAAACAGTCCATCCCAAATCCAGTCCCAGCTGTTACTGGTTCTGGTGGAGGTATGACACTTTATTAGGTACGGTTCAGTCACAGGGGACTCGTGTTTTGTCTGATCTGAGCCGATCAGTAGAACATGCAGCTAAAGTCCACAAGGCTGCACTGTATAAAACACAGACATGACTCACAGGAGCCGGCTAAAACCTTAACACTCATGCATTCATTATTTATGAAGTGCTTGTTTACCTTCAGGTTACGGTTTAAGGTCCCGCTAGTTAGTTAGCATGTTAGCGGTGCATGTGTAGACTCATTTCCTGCATGCCACATCCTTCCTTAAATAACTCGCAAATGACTTATCCTGCGTGAGGTGTCATGGGAAATGGGCTGTAATACCTGACAGCCAATAATCTAATGCCTCTCATGTCAGGACCACTCTTTAGGTGAAGTGGGCTCTACAGCGGGAGAGAGGAGAACGAGGCTGCTGATTAATTGTGGCTCCACAGGAAGTACCTTAATAGTGTCTGAAATCAATACCATAATAAAGGGGGAAGGCAGGCTGGTATTTTCTCGGTGATATGCGGCCCGGGTTTCTCCGGCTGCCCGTGTTCAGTCACCGATACCGCCTGTTTAGATTGCAGCGATTTGTTTTCATTATTTATTCATATCGGAGGATGCTTTAATCGGAGGGAGGACTCTTTTGTTTTAGGTGCAGAGGTGGATATGCAGAGCAGAGTGCACCTCCAGACTAACATCTACGCCTCAGTAAAGAGTCTGTGTGAGCTGGTAATTTATTCCCAGCCTGTGGAGATATTATAGTGCAATACTCTGAAATGTTCATTCATTCTTCCCACAAAAACTACAAAAAATACTTATCCCTTTTTACGGGAGGTGTGGGAGTGCAGGAAGGAGGATAAAGGTGACCAGGATCAATAACTGATGATAAATTTAGACTGATATGATCAATATTTATTGAGCTACACATACAGAAGTCTGTCTCTCAGTATGGCGTCGGGCCGCCGTGTTTGCTAACCCAACACTCCAGGAGTCTCGGTATGGACGTAGAGGTTCCTAATGGAGTCCTGTGATAATCCATCCCATGCAGCTTGAACATCCTCACACAGTTCCTGCAGATGGTGCGGTAGGGGTGGAGGTGGAGGGACACCAGGCCCTCTGGACGTGTGACTGCTAACCGTTCATCCTGGTGCTGACCACGGTGCCTCCACACACGGATTCGTTGTGCGTCTCCACCAAGACTAAAGCGGGACTCGTCACTGAAGATGACCCGCTGCCATTCTGAGTCACTCCATGACAGTCTGGTACGACACCACTGCAGTCTTTGGTGACGGTGACGTGGTGTTAAGGACAGTCGTGGTAACGGTCTGTGTGCATGTAGTCCTGCGTGGTGCAGCCGTCTGCCAATGGTGCTGCACTAACAGGAGGACTCTTGGAGGAAACCACTGCTCGCTGGAGGTCTGTAATGGTGGCTGTTGGGTCAGTCAGGTACAGAGATACGGTCCGTCCTTGGTTACGTCACATGCACAGTAGAGCTTGGATCATTAGCAGGTCCCATGATGTCAAACCTCCCCACCAAGTTTCATTCCTGTTGGTTGATTCCGTCTGGGTGTAGCTACTTGTCCAACTATGAGTAAGGAATGAGAAGAACTACAGGGCTCTTAACACCCACCTGGAAGACCTGGCAGACCCACCAACACTGCTCCTATCAGATA
Organism: Prochilodus magdalenae; assembly: GCA_024036415.1. Lineage (NCBI taxonomy): Eukaryota > Metazoa > Chordata > Actinopteri > Characiformes > Prochilodontidae > Prochilodus > Prochilodus magdalenae. The sequence continues at coordinate 60,134 of JAMWET010006115.1, forward strand.
ACCATCACTTTAGAGAGCTCCACTCTTTACCTTCAGATCTGAGAACCTCCACAGGTGTTCCCGTCCATCCTTCTTCCACTGTGAGAAGACATCTCAACACTATGGAGGTCTGAAAGGAGGTGTAGCTGATCAAGAAGCTCCTCACTGAGAAAATGTGACACACACATCCAACAAAGGAGCTGCTGGTGTTCTCAGAACAATGGACTGACCACCCCAGAGTCCAGACCCTCAACACCACTGAATGTGTTTGGGTTATCTGGATGGGGAGAAGAAGCAGATGATGCTAAAGCAGCTTCTCAGACTGAGCGTTAGAGGTGTGGCTCTTTGAGGAGCTGAAGAACTGAACTGAATGGTGGTCTCTGAAATGAAAGACAGATGATCTGCTGAGTGAATGAAGGGTGGTCTCTGACTTCTGCACACCTCCTGATGAGCCGAGTCTGCTAACCTGTGTGAGGAAGGTGTAACGGGGAGAGCAGATCAGCTCAGGTCCATTCGGCGGTCCCGGTCCCTGCAGCGGCTGAAGGACAGCGCGAGCTGCGTATCTGCAGGGCTGAGTTGTTTTGCTACTGGTAATGACTTTGTGTGATTTGCTCTACTTGACCTTTGACCTCACAGATAAAACGCATCTGGCTGCCTGCCCTGGGGGCTGTTTGTTGTTGGCCGGACCCTCCATGTGTGTTTGTGTGAGTGTGTGTGGGGGCGGATGAGACTTCAAAGCTGTTTTCATTGATCAGCAAATAGTTTGGGGGATGCTCTCTCTTTCTCTCTCTCTCTCCCCCTCCCCCTTTTCTCTCTCTCTCTCTCTCTCTCTCTCTCTCTCTCTCTCTCCCCCTCCCCCTCTCTCTTTCTCTCTCTCTCGGTTTCTCTCTTGCTCCTGTCGCTCTCTCTTTCTCTCTCTTTCTCTCTCTTTCTCGCTCTCTCTCTCTCTCTCTCTCTCTCTCTCTCTCTCTTTCTCTCTCTCTCTCTCTCTCTCTCTCTCTTTCCCTCCCCCCTCACTCACTCTCTCTTTCTCTCACTCCCACCTCCCTCGCTCATTCTTTCTTCCTCTTTCTCCTTTCAATCTCCCGCTCTCCTCTCTCCCTCTTTTTGCCCTTTCTCCTTTCACTTTCTCTCTCCATCCCTCTCCCTGTCTCTGACTACTTTTAACCTCTTTCTCCCCTCTCCTTTCACTCTCCCTCCTTCCCTCTCTCTCCCCTTCCCTCCCTCTCTTTCTCGCTCCCTCGCTCTCTCTCACTCTCTCTCCCATCTTGCTTTCCTTCCCTACTTTTTCTCCTTTCTCTTTTCACTCTCCCTCTCTCTGGCTCCTTTTTACCTCTTTCTCCCGTCTCTCTTTACTCTCCCTCCTTCCCTCCCTCTCTCTTTCTCCCTACCTTCATACTCTCCCCCCTGCCCCCTTGCTACCCCATCCTCCCGGCCTTTCTCTATCCCCCTCACACTCTCCCCTTCCTCCACTATTCTCTCTCTCGCTCCCCCTCCCTCTCTAGTCATGTATATGGGACAGCAGTGCACTCAGGGTTAAATATAACACGGATAGGTGATGTAGTTTAACAGGTTCGAGGTGAACATGCTCTTGAGCATCTTCTCATATCTGGAGTCAGACAGATACTTCTTTAGAGCTGCTCTAAATGCTGTTTCATATAGAGGCGGAAAAAGGTTTCGGACCCCGATCAATAACCAAGTGAGCATCAAATTACAGATTAATAAATTCTTTAATATTTTAAGGAGAGCACATTTTTATGTCCATCTTTTCCGGAAACTTCTCTGGTCAGTAGTCAATGCTAAACATCCTCTCCGGTGAGTCGCCCGGCTGGTAAACGCTTCTGGTAGCAGCTAAGAGTCTTTCAGATCTCGTTGGGAGGTGTTTCGCCCATTCCTCCTTTCTAAGAGCTCCTCGTCTGTGCGACTGGGCCGTCTGGCGTGCTCCGCTCTTTTGAGGTCTATCCGCAGGTTTTGGATGATGGCAGTCATGGCTAAACCTCCAGCTTGCTCCTCTTTAGGTCGTCCAACGTGGATTTGGAGGCGTGTTTAGGATCTTTATCCTCTTTTCATCCTCAGCTTTTTACAGACGGTGTGAAGTTTGCTGCCAGAGTTTGATGGTATTTAGCTGAATCCGTTCTTTCCTCCACCTGCGAGACAAGATCAAAACATGACCGATCCACCTCCGTGCTCAGCCGTTGAGGGGGTGTTCTCATCATTAAGTTCTGAACCCATCTGAGACCCTGTGACTGACACATATCTAGTAGCGTGTAACTCCTCCACCAGCACCAGTAACAGCTGGGACTGGATTGGGCATGGACTGGACGAGGTTCTGGATGTAGCCACATCAATGTTCAGACACGAACTGGTCAGTTGGGCCAGATTTGGTGGAGGCCTTCCCTGGCACACTTCCGAGGAGAATTCCCTGTAGACTGGGATTGTATCCACTGCTGGTAGACCCGTATGACCGTACGCTTCCACACACCTGCAGATTCAGCTACTTCCTTCACACTATGGTCTTTGGCCACGCCCCCATGCAGTCCCTCCTTTTAGCCAATCATTAACATCTGCTCTGGAGCGTTTACCACACATGGAACGAGACACTCCCTGCACTGTAGCACCTCTTCCCAATCTATGGATCCCCTCACTCACACCCCGCAGGTATTTATAGACCCCATCGTCCCTGTACAGCGCCACCTGCAGGAGCCTGAAGTTACTACCACCTCATGTTTTGTCTGGTGAGCTTATATCTCCGCTCGTTGCGACTCGAAGTTCTGTTTTAACTTCACTGGTCCACAGGACTTGTTTCCAGGCTTGTTTAGATGCTCCTTTGCAAACGTCCAATGCTGAACTTGTCAGGGTGCAGAATGGATATTTGTGCAGGTTTCTCTGCACCGTAGGTCAATGCACCACCACTCCACAGTCTGTTAGAAAGGTCTGTTGCAATCAAACCTAGGTTCTCTTGGCCCCCTTCCCATCCATCCTACCAGCAGCTCCTTCGGACTGTGTTCTTGGTCCTCCGGGCCTTAGTAACTGAGGAACTGGCTCCCCGAAAACACACTTCCTGCTTTGTGGGCATCAGTTACTCTAATGGTCAGAGTGCTGGGCAGGAGCTCATGGCTGCTGATTGTTGGAGGTTTGGGAAGCCAGCCTGTTTAAAGCAGTGCCTGATCGGAAACTGCTGCATGGGCTGTAATTCCGACCTCGGAGAGAAATGCACTGACTCATTACCTTCCCAGTAGAACTCACTGCTAAGCCGCTTCAGTAATTGTTGTCTGAGTGGCATGATAGAGCGATGCTGCTGTAAAGGCTGGATGAAGTGCCCGAGCCTCTGTACGTCTGTCGTTTCCGGGTTCGCTGCTTCTACCCAGTTTAGAAATCCTCCTACAATGGCTGCCGTTGTCTTAGATTTGGGTTGGATCCCTCCTCCACCTTCTGTCGCGGACACGAGGCCATGAGGGATGACATGCTCTATAACTGCTGCCCGAATTTTGCTGGGTGTTTCAGTTCAGTGCGGTTTGTATGCCAAGGCCTCCTGTTTGGGCCCCTCTGCCACAGTCCACCCCTCGGGCCTCTGAGTTGGCGGCGCTCAGGAGAACGAGGGAAAAGCAGAGGGAATGTGTGGTTCTGCGGGTTTGGGGTGAGATCTTGTGTTTGTTTGATGGAGGTGGGGCTGAACGCATGCTGTGGTATTCTGACGTGGCTCTGCTTACAGTGTCGTATCAGCAGACGGACGGCACCGTCAAAGGTGGAGGGCCAAATTCAAACAGGAAGCTGGCCAATAAGAAGCTGTCTGTGTGTCTCACTGCTGTTCCTGCCTGGGACGGTACAATGCAGCACTAGGAACCAAAGGTTCCCTAAATAAGGGGGGTCAACACCGGCTGTCAAACTGCAGACGAGGGAACCCCGTCCAAATAACTCGTCCCTGTGTTTCTTTGTCTGTTTAGCACTAGTTTTTGCCAAAGACTGAGGTAATATATTTTAATGTTCTAGATAGTTCTTGGTGCTTAGAACTAGTTAACACAAACGGTTGTGGTAAGACACTAACAGAGATCTTAATAGCCCTAGATAGTTCTCAGCGTTTAGCACTAGCTAATAGCTGATGTAATTATATTAACAGAGATGTAATGTTCTAGATAGTTCTTGATGTTTAGGACCAGTTAACATTATCAGATAAGGTACATGTATTAACAGAGATGTCATGTTCTAGATAGTTCTTGATGTTTAGGACCAGCTAACATTAATAGCTGATGTATATATATTAACAGAGATGTAATGTTCTAGATAGTTCTTGATGTTTAGCACCAGCTATCACTAGCAGCTAAGGTAATATATTAACAGTGATGTAATGTTCTAGATAGTTCTTGATGTTTAGGACCAGCTAACATTACCAGCTAAGGTACATGTATTAACAGAGATGTAATGTTCTAGATAGTTCTTAATGTTTAGCACCAGCTAACATTAATAGCTGAGGTATATATATTAACAGAGATGTAATGTTCTAGATAGTTCTTGATGTTTAGCACCAGCTATCACTAACAGCTGAGGTAATATATTAACAGTGATGTAATGTTCTAGATAGTTCTTGATGTTTAGGACCAGCTAACATTAATAGCTGAGGTATATATATTAACAGAGATGTAATGTTCTAGATAGTTCTTGATGTTTAGCACCAGCTATCACTAACAGTTGAGGTAATATATTAACAGTAATGTAATGTTCTAGATAGTTCTTGATGTTTAGGACCAGCTAACATTAATAGCTGAGGTATATATATTAACAGAGATGTAATGTTCTAGATAGTTCTTGATGTTTAGCACCAGCTATCACTAACAGCTGAGGTATATATTAACAGTGATGTAATGTTCTAGATAGTTCTTGATGTTTAGGACCAGCTAACATTACCAGATAAGGTACATGTATTAACAGAGATGTAATGTTCTAGATAGTTCTTGATGTTTAGCACCAGCTAACATTAATAGCTAAGGTACATGTATTAACAGAGATGTAATGTTCTAGATAGTTCGTGATGTTTAGCACCAGCTATCACTAACAGCTGAGGTAATATATTAACAGTGATGTAATGTTCTAGATAGTTCTTGATGTTTAGGACCAGCTAACATTAATAGCTGAGGTATATATATTAACAGAGATGTAATGTTCTAGATAGTTCTTGATGTTTAGGACCAGCTAACATTACCAGCTAAGGTACATGTATTAACAGAGATGTAATGTTCTAGATAGTTCTTGATGTTTAGCACCAGCTAACATTAATAGCTGAGGTATATATATTAACAGAGATGTAATGTTCTAGATAGTTTGTGATGTTTAGCATCAGCTATCACTAACAGTTGAGGTAATATATTAACAGAGATGTAATGTTCTAGATAGTTCTTGATGTTTAGGACCAGCTAACATTACCAGCTAAGGTACATGTATTAACAGAGATGTAATGTTCTAGATAGTTCTTGATGTTTAGGACCAGCTAACATTACCAGCTAAGGTACATGTATTAACAGAGATGTAATGTTCTAGATAGTTCTTGATGTTTAGCACCAGCTATCACTAACAGCTGAGGTAATATATTAACAGTGATGTAATGTTCTAGATAGTTCTTGATGTTTAGGACCAGCTAACATTAATAGCTGAGGTATATATATTAACAGAGATGTAATGTTCTAGATAGTTCTTGATGTTTAGGACCAGCTAACATTACCAGCTAAGGTACATGTATTAACAGAGATGTAATGTTCTAGATAGTTCTTGATGTTTAGCACCAGCTAACATTAATAGCTGAGGTATATATATTAACAGAGATGTAATGTTCTAGATAGTTTGTGATGTTTAGCATCAGCTATCACTAACAGTTGAGGTAATATATTAACAGTGATGTAATGTTCTAGATAGTTCTTGATGTTTAGGACCAGCTAACATTACCAGCTAAGGTACATGTATTAACAGAGATGTAATGTTCTAGATAGTTCTTGATGTTTAGCACCAGCTAACACTAATAGCTGAGGTACATATATTAACAGAGATGTAATGTTCTAGATAGTTCTTGATGTTTAGCACCAGCTAACACTAATAGCTGAGGTACATATATTAACAGAAATGTAGATCGTTCTAGATTTTGATGTTTAGTGCTTGCTAACATTAACAGCTCAGGTAGTATAGTAAACACAGATGTACACAGTTCTAGATAGTTCTTGGCATTTCACTAGCTAACACTAAGAATTGAAGTAATACATTAATGGACATGTAATGTTCTAGATAGTTCTTGTTGTTAGCACTAGATAACTAACAGCTTAGATACTATTTAACATAGTCGTGATGTTTAGCACTAGCTAACGCTAACAGCTAAAGTAATATATTAACAAAGATGTAACGTTCTAGATAGTTCTTGGACTTTAGCACAGCTGAGGTAATGTACTAACCTAGACGGAATGTTCTAGGTGCTGCAGGATCCCCACACATTTAAACCGGCCGGACAGGAGGAGGAGGAGCTGAGCTGATTCATCCTCGTGACATTCCGTTAGACCCTCGGAGAGACCTATGGAATGGAGGTGGGATATGTTCCCTCATGTAGGGATCTAGGAAAGATGGACTTCTGTTGAAATGTGTGGGAACTAGACAGCAGAGCAGTCGCTGGGGTTCTGTAGCTGAGCTGACATCGGCTGACTGTGAGCACTGAGAGCATACCGACACATCACACTAGCAAATCCGAGCCACTGATTGAGTGCCCGGGAATTCTGCAGCGCTGGTCCCCGAGAAGGCCACTTATCCAGATACGGCCGGTGTGTTTGTGTTGGGTGGGCGCCAGTTGTTTATTGGCACTGTGTGGTCGACTGGATGCTGAGCCGCATTAAAAAAGGAGCGCGTGCGTCCGTGTAGAGGGCTGAGTTGCGGTTGAGACCTCTGGGACGGAATTAGAGAGGCATTTCCATGTATATGCGCTGGTGTGCGCGTGTGGGTGCGCGCACGTCCTGGGAGAATGGGGGGATGGAGGACACAGCTTCCTCTTCCACGTGAGGAATGTCTCCATGAGAGTTCCTGTTTAGAAAGCCAGCCCACTCTCCCTCTCCCTCTCTCGCTGTCTCTCTCGCATGTTGGCAGCAGCCCATGCACCGCTTATGCTCAGATGAGTGCTCGGCGATAAGGCGGAGCACGGCGAGGCTCAGGCAAAGCTTTCAGGAAGGTAGATTATCCCTCCCCAAAACGCTGGCAGCCCCACAGAGAGCAAGCCGTGCCGCGCTGCGCTTGCGTGTGTTGTGTCTCTGCGCTGGTGGGAAAGCGAGAAAACAGAGAAAGAGAGGCAGGCCGAGGCGGGGGTGGTGATGGTGGGATGGGGGGATGGAGTGGCTGAGAGGGAAAAAAAGGGAACCGAGAAAGAAAGGCAGGGAGACAAGGCAAAAAGAATGACGGCGACAGCGAGAGAAAGAGAACGGGCGAGAGACACCGAGAGAGAAGGAGAGCCTCACTGAGCCGTGCTGAATCCGGGGCAGCCTTCACAAAAGGTTGCACAACAAAGGCCCCAGAGCTGAATGTCTGCGTGCGGCAGGGCGCGTCTGCAGACGCCGTGATGGGACAACCTAATCCCATGGTTTGTTAAGCAGGCCTACTGTAACTTTAAACAAGAAAACGAGCCCGCCGCGTCTCGGCTCCCGCTCTCGGATTCTCCTCGGCTTCGGTAAGCGATCCGGGGGCCCGCTTTCACAGTCAAGCGGCTTCCCGCAGACTGCCGCCACTAAACGCACCAGGGACGCGCTGCACAGGCCTAAGTGCACCAAACTACCTCTCTGCATACCCGAGTGCCCGAGTGTCTGTCGGAAGGCAGGCACGGGGAACGGCAGGGGGGCTCTGCAGTGTTCCGGGTCCAGCGGTTCCGCCCAGTGCACGCAGAGGAATATAAATCATGGCCGTGCGGCAAGCCGAGCATGGCAAATGTGCGGACAGGATCTGCCCCTGAAATCTCCCCCGGTGCTCTGGGACTCGGTCAATTTGGCTGATTAGCATTGGCGGACGCATTACGATCACCTCTTCGATCGAGTCCGGCGTGCTCCGTCCAATAACCGCCGCGGGGAAGTTCGTCCTCAGGGATCGCGGCTGAAGAGCAGCAGCTCAGAGTCAATGTGCTCACTCGATTTGCTAAGCTGCTGCATGGTAACATTCACTGAGCACACAGTTGCTCTCTCGCTCGCTCTCTGTCTTCGTCTTCGGGATTCAATCCCACTCGAAATCCCACTCCCGTTCCTTTCAGGAGCCCGGCTTTCAGGAGCCCGGCTTTCAGGAGCCCGGCTTTCAGGAGCCCGGCTTTCAGGAGCCCGGCTTTCAGGTCCTCAAAGAGCCACACCTCCAACGGTCCGCCTTAGAAGGTGGTTTAGGTTCGTTTTCTCCAGGTGATCCCCAACACATGCAGTGGTGTTGAGGGTCTGGACTCTGTGGTGGTCAGTCCATGGTTCTGGGAACGCCAGCAGCAGCTTCTTTGGTGGGTGTGTGTGTCTCCTTTTCTCAGTGAGGAGCTTCTTGAACAGCTGCACCTCCTTTCAGACCTCCATAGTGTTGAGGTGTCTTCTCACAGTGGGAGAAGGATGGACTGAAGCACCTGTGGAGGTTCTTGTTGTTCTCCTCAGAGACGGAAGCTTCGTGTGCTGTTGGCCTGATGGGAACGGTTCTACGACCAGATCAATCAGGATTGAGGCATGGTCATGGCTCTAAAGCACTGAGGGCCTTTATGCACAATAGGGGATTTCGGATTTCCTGAGTCGACCCGGAGACGGGAATGCTGGTGTGGGTGGATCAGACACAGCAGTGCTGCTGGACCACTCACTGTCCACTCTATTAGACACTCCTACCTTGCTGGTCCACCTTGTAGATGGACAGTCAGAGACGATAGCTCATCTGCTGCTGCACAGTGCAGTGTTGGTCATCCTCTAGTCCTTCATCTGTGGTCACAGGACGCTGCCCACAGGACGCTGTCCATAGGACGCTACCCACAGGACACTTCACACAGGACGCTACCCACAGGACGCTGTCCACAGGACGCTTCCCACAGGACGCTACCCACAGGACGCTACCCACAGGACGCTGTCCACAGGGCGCTTCCCACAGGACGCTGTCCACAGGACGCTTCCCACAGGATGCTTCCCACAGGACGCTTCCCATAGGACCCTGCCCACAGGATGCTTCCCACAGGACGCTGCCCCACAGGACGCTGCCCACAGGACTCTGCCCACAGGACTCTGCCCACAGGACTCTGCCCGCAGGACGCTGCCCACAGGACTCTGCCCGCAGGATGCTGCCCACAGGACGCTGCCCACAGGACACTTCCCACAGGACGCTGTCCACAGGGCGCTTCCCACAGGATGCTTCCCACAGGACGCTTCCCATGGGACGCTGCCCACAGGACACTTCCCACAGGACGCTGCCCCACAGGACGCTGTCCACAGGACACTTCACACAGGATGCTTCCCACAGGACGCTGCCCACAGGACACTTCCCACAGGACGCTGTCCACAGGGCGCTTCCCACAGGACGCTGTCCACAGGATGCTTCCCACAGGATGCTTCCCACAGGACGCTGCCCCACAGGACGCTGCCCACAGGACACTGCCCACAGGATGCTTCCCACAGGACTCTGCCCGCAGGATGCTGCCCGCAGGATGCTGCCCACAGGACGCTTCCCACAGGACGCTGCCCCACAGGACGCTGCCCACAGGACACTGCCCACAGGATGCTTCCCACAGGACTCTGCCCGCAGGATGCTGCCCGCAGGATGCTGCCCACAGGACGCTTCCCACAGGACGCTACCCACAGGACCCTGCTGGCTGGATAGGTTTTGCTGGTGGATGAGTCAGACTCCTTGTGAAATCAGCTCCTTGCTCCTCCCCTGCGTCTACTGCAAGCATCTACTTGTGTAATGTTGGTGTGATCCACTTCGGATCGACGAGCTAAGAGAACTCAAGCCTGTCTCTTTGTCTTGGTGGTGAATCAGCAGCTTAACCTGTCCTACCTGAACCACACTCGCTAGTGACACGTCTGTCTCCCAGCCAGGCAGCAGCAGTGCTGTAGCCTTTCTTGTTCTGATACAGGGACCCCTGGGCTCGATTCTAAGGAGCCTACGGCAGCGTGAGAGGGCGAGCAGCCTGCGCATTACCCTCTCAGATCATTAGACGTGTTAAGTGTGGGACGAACAAAGACTCCAGGAGAGCGAGAGGGAGAGGGAGAGAGAGAAGGCGTGGGTGGTAAATCCACACTTAATGGCAGAAAAGAGTCAGAGGGCGAGCGAGGCGAAAGAGGTGCGCTAGGTTAAAGAGAACAGGAATTCTCCATCAGAAGGAAGAGAGACGGAGGAGCGGCGAGGGAGGGGAAAGAAGAAGAGACGATCCGGGCGGCAGACGAGCCCTGCACTTCTTGCTTTGATAACAAGCTCGGTGGCATTTCCGCGGCAGATGTGAACCTTTCATGTAGGTATTAAAGCAATTTTATCAGCACCGAGATGAACGGTTTGACCTCACACGTCCAGAAGGCCTGGTGTCCCTCCACCTCCACCCCTACCGCACCCTCTGCAGGAACTGTGTGAGGATGTTCAAGCTGCATGGGATGGATTATCACAGGACACCATTAGGAACCTCTACAGCTCCATACCGAGACGTCTGGCGTGTTGGGTTAGCGAACACGGCGCCCTCAAACTGCCATACTGAGAGACAGACTTCTGTATGTGTAGCCAACACACCTTCCCAGCACACCTGCACTCCCACACCTCCAGCTATTCCTGTGATGATGAGTGTAACAAGTAATAAAGGACTGACATGCAGGAGGACTCATTCTGCATCTCAATACTGGAGGCACCTTGTGATGCATCTCACTGAAGACGTCAGCTCTCGCTGACAGTTGCACTCATGATGCATTTACATTACTTGACAGCAAACTCACCACTCAAGTGCCAAACAAAGGAAGCTGTATTATCATCAAAGGCATTTTCCGAGAAGCAGCCTGGACTCTGGAGGCCTGTTTCTTGGAGGCAGTGTGGAAGAAAATGGATGTTGGCCATAAGTCTTTCACAGCTTTGAAATAAGGTGCAAATTAAGCATGAGCTATCTCCTCTAGATGAGTGTGCTGTATTTAAAAATAGGGAGTTCGAAGGGTAGTATCTCGACTGCATGAAACAGAGGAACCGTGGTGCGTAAACACGAGGATATGAAGTCAATTAGGGCTCTTTAATTGGGCGAGGGCTCGAGGATGGTTTCAGGAGGCAGCCTGTACTGGAGTTGGAGTACCAGAGCTGAGCCTTACTGCTGCAGTGGTCTGGGGAGCTCATTCAGAGCTGGAGACCAGCACAGTGACCCAACTATTAAACCTGGCAGCCCACTGATGAGATGATTTACCAGGAACCTCAGCAATCTGAGTGTCCAGGTAAAGAGAGGAGGAGAACACCTGCCATAGAAAACATGTACACAGTATATGTCTTCAAATGTGGGCCTGGTTTCCCTTTGTGGGTGAGCTCATGAATAATTAGATGAGCTCTGCTCTGATTGGCTGGTTTACAGAGAGACTCCGCCTGTGATGATCACACAGAAGCACCATGTGGAAACAGACTACATAAAATGAGCCTCTGTGTAAATAAGCTCCACCCTCTTACCATTTAGTTAGCTATGCTAGTTAGCTTGGAGCTAATGCTAGTCGCTAGCATTCCCTGTGCTAGCTACCAGCTCCATCTGGACACCAACACACAGTAGATTAAAGTTGATCCTTACTATGGAGCTCTCAGTTTAAGATGATCTGCTCCAACCGGCACACGGATACAATCACACAGCATGGCTGCTACTTACAGGCTGCTGTTGGGGTGGTGGTGCTAATAAAGGTGGAGCTGCTCCTCTCCTCAGTCTCTTCAGGGTCAGACGCTGAGCGGAGCTGCTCCATATTGTCCAGAGAGGTCCGGGAAACAGTCCAGAGTGGAATCTGCGGACTGTGGGATTAAAGTTGTTCTGGGATCCTGTTAAAGATGTGGGAACTGACGTTCCTGTTCTCCAGCTTGTTTTGGGAATTTTCCGTTTCACCTTAAATGATGCTGAAGTTACATGCTGGTGCCTGTACAGGCTGCAGCTTTTAAGGTGGACCGGTGGAACATTGAATTAAGAACTCCAGCCCGGTTTAAAGATGAACATCAACCCGCTGACAGTTGGGTTACTTGGGAAGGGGATGAGGAATTCTGGCATCCCTTTCACAGCCTGGAATGCTGGATTTCTCCACATAGTCCACCATGTTGGTTCCTATGACGCCAGTAGCCCCAGTGATGAGCTTGAGTCTTCTCGAGGACGCTGGAACAACAGTTCTCTCTGTGGTGTTACCAAGCGGTCTGGGATCATTAGCTGTTGGCTGCTGGGTTTCTGACTGGGCATATCGACCTTCCCCACTTGCTCTACAGTACAGTACAGTGGTCCAAATACAAGAAGGTCATGCCATGATGTGCCAGTACCATATGGACCTCTACCTGGGGCCCACCGTGGATGAGCACCTGTTCACTTACTGTCAACTACCAGCCATCAAGGTACAGAAGGAAAGAACCTTCTGTGGTTGAACTGTTGTTCGGGTATGTTTCAGTAGACTTCAGCACTACTAATAGGCCTTCCGATCAACAGGCTCAGCCACATATCGTAGCATTAGCCTATTAGCTATTTTTTACTAGTCTACCTAGTAAATTCATTACTGACTCACATTCATGCACCTTCTAGGGTCTTAGGAAGAGCAGGAGCTTGTCCCAGTGATCATCGGGCAGATAGCAGGAAACACTCCGAACAGGCTACCAATCCAGGGAAGACACACAGGCATACACACTCACACTGAGGCAGGTCATTTAGCATCTCCCGTTCACCTGACTGGGAGGAAAACGGAGCACCCGGAGACAGGAAGCCCACACAGACACAGGGAGAACATGCACACTCCACACAGAAAGGACCCTGGACACCCCAGGCAGGAATCAAACCCAGACTCTTGGGGGTCGAAGGTGACAGCACAACCTATTAGTTAATAAATAAAAATGTTAAAATACATGAATAAAAAGGTTTTATTTGATCAAAAATACAGCTTTTTACAAATCATGTTGTCTGAAAGCAGCTTTACTGAAAAGTTTATGGAAGGAAAATAAAGACCTCCATGTACAGACTCATAGAATCCCGGTCCAAGCCCCCCTTGAGCAAGCCAGAGGCGATAGAGGCAAGGCAAAGCTCCCTCAGGGTAAGAGGAGGAAACCTCAGGAGGAACCAGGCTCAAGGCCGGAACCCATCTTCCTCTGGTCGACCCCGGATGAAGAAAGAAAGGTGGAGCTAATGAGACCGTATGACAAGATCTGGTCACAATGCTACAGCAGAGCCACCAAGATGGTCAGCGCTCCCACCCATCCAACTCATGGACTGTTCAGACTGCTGCCCTCTGGCAAGCGCTACGGCAGCATGCGGTGTGGGACCGCCAGACTCAGCGACAGCTTCTTTCCACACGCCGTTAGACTGCTCGCCGCTGTTCGACATGCAGACCTATCAGGACTGTTGAACCCTTGAACACACACACACATAAACACACATAACTCAGTCATGTGTATCAGAACTGTACACAGCATTATTAATATACAATATTTATTTCAACTCACATCTCCTTTTTAACGTGCAATAATCTCACCGTTTATTAAAATCAAGCACTTTATCACGTTCCAGTGTTAAGTTTACAGCTGCAGTGTTAAGTTTACAGCTGCAGTGTTACGTTTACAGCTACAGTGTTATGTTTACGGCTACAGTGTTAAGTTTACGGCAACAGTGTTAAGTTTGCAGCTACAGTGTTAAGTTTACAGCTACTGTGTTACATTTACAGCTACAGTGTTAAGTTCACAGCTATAGTGTTAAGTTTACAGCAACAGTGTTACGTTTACAGCGACAGTGTTAAGTTTACAGCTATAGTGTTAAGTTTACAGCTACAGTGTTACGTTTACGGCTACAGTGTTAAGTTTACAGCTATAGTGTTAAGTTTACAGCTACAGTGTTAAGTTTACGGCTACAGTGTTAAGTTTACAGCTATAGTGTTAAGTTTACAGCTACAGTGTTACGTTTACAGCTACAGTGTTAAGTTTACAGCTACAGTGTTAAGTTTACAGCTACAGTGTTAAGTTTATACTTACGTCTCGTCTACACTGTCATGTTTCTAGTATGCCTCGTGTGTTTACATGTGCACATCGGAGTTTGAAGAAACACGGTCTCGTTCAGCTTTGCACTCCTGTTGTAAAGTCTGAATGACAAAGTTCACTTTGACTTATGAGACAGTAAAGGTGCTGGGAACCTCTCTCAGAAGCATTCTGATTAATCCAGGTGGTGGTCCCTCCGAAGTTAGGACCATCCCATAGATTCAGGTTCATAGTGAGTTCACGATCAGTGGTTAGAGGCTGGCAAGTGGTTTCACCGGACGAATTCTGAGCAGCAGGGAACACAAGATCAGCGAACGGCCATCACAAACAAAAGCAGCTACATGTAGACGACCTAGTGAGTCCAACACACGACCAAACCAGAGACAAGCTAACATAAGACACAGGTGTTAGGGATAACGAGGGGCAGGACCGGAGTGGGCCTGGTGTTCAGACAGGGAGTTAAATGATGCAGACCAGCCCACCTCGAACTCGCTGCTTCTGCACACACACTGCCTTTCTGCAGCGTAACGTTTCTGGAATGCTTTGACAATACTGGATAATACTCTGAGGCGGATGTTAGCTTCCCATTGCATTCCCATTCCCATTTCTGTTCCTTCCCGTTTCCTTCCCCCAGTAAGATGATAAGAGAAAGGCAAAACCCTGGTGGTCCTGCATGATGTAGGCAGTGTGGTTTAAATTTACTCTCACCTCAACCACAGAACCCATTTCCACATAATTAGAGAACCCACTGAACATCACAGAGGGGGCTCAGTCGTAGTCCCGGGAGCTGGGCTTGCTCTAAGAGCCGGTAACCGAAAAGCTGGTGACGTTAGAACAGGCAGAAGGAGGCACAGATGCATTGTGGTCTGCTTAGCATGCATGTGGATATGAGAGGGCTGTGCATCTGTAGATACTAATAGGCAACCAGTTGCTGAGTTGCCTGCAACGTCATTTCTAGACAGCTGCAATTCAGAAACGCTAGATGACCGAATTCCATAATCTCCTTTTCAGCCACCTGATAAACCATCTTCTGCTTTATGTGCTCGTTTGCTGATCGATGGTTTGAAAGGGATGTCATTTGATGGCTGTTTGATATCAATGTGCTTGCAACTGTTGTGGCTGAGTTTCGAGCGAGTTGCAGGACACTTTGCAACTCAGCGGCAATTTAGTTTCATGCAGGTTTCAAGCACTTATTGGTGGCAGCCTGAGACTGAGACCCGTTGTTGCACTGCTGCTGAGTTGCGCACGATGCTGTCCTCGGTTGCCTGCATAGTGTGGGGGACACAGAAGTAGGAAGAAGAGTACATGCTGAGATTTCATGAAGGGCATCCACACACACACACGAAATACAATATGTACGAAGAGTATGAAACGAGAACCTCGAGGCAGGGTTTTGCGAATAGCATGTGAAACCGGAGAAATATTTATGGGAGCCCGGGTGATGAGTTGACGAAGAACAGGTGTTAGTAGTACTGAGGGGAGGCGGGGATACTGGGAACGCTCTGCCTAGGACGGTGACAGGCGTGGACGATTCCGAGCATTGCATAGTGTGTAATCCTCTGGCACGGTGAGAGCAGCGGCGTTGCAGCGCGCGGCAGTTCGCTTGGCTTTAAATGAAACACCATCTGCAGTTGCGAGTGATACGATTAACGAAGGTCGCATTAGTGCTGACTCGCTGATCCACCTGCTGCCTCGGCCTTAGGGTTGGTTTGGGCCCTTTCCTGTCAGCATGGGAATTCTTGGACAGGGTTGTTTCTATTGTATTGTCGTGGCACCCCGGGGTATCACCTGATGCCGGCGCTCGGCATTTCCAGCCAGTGAATGATGCGCTCGTCCATGTTGCAACGGTTTGCCACGGTTCACAATCCCACCATCTAGCCTTTCAGATTTCCATGCATCGTTAGCCACGTCCCTGCTCTAATTACTCAGACAGCGTTGTAACTATACCATCACATGGGCAGCCGCTAACAGGAGACGCAATTACGCGCATTTACAAGCAATTATACCAATTTAGCATTTAGGCTGAAGTATATTCCAATTAGGTTCAGGGCTTAATGAAGAGCGAGCGGTTTCGCGGTATGCCGTTTCTGCTTCCATGTGTGTTTCGCTTTGGGAGAGAGAGAGAGAAAGAGAGAGAGAGAGAGAGAGAGAGAGAGAGAGAATGTGCGCATGTGCAGAGAGAGAGAGAGACACAGGCGATGTGAGAGAGCTGCGCCTGGCTTGCTGGAGCAAAGCATTTCCCTATAAAACATGCACCCAGGGCAGGTCATGTGTTACGCATTGATCCATGTAACTGCAGCAGGAAAATCCCACGCGGCGAGTCCGTGTTCCTGCCAAGCCCCGTTCATTTAAGACCGCAAGAGTAGCCGGGCCAGGCCGGGCCACTAAAGCCATTCCGATATGACTTACTGGAATTAATGAGGCTCTGTGAAAAATCCTAGAAGAACATATTTTTTCCACAACTGCCCTCAAATTTGGACTCCGGGACGCACGAGCCTGTATTTTGCATCAACGTCTTTCCACTTGGTTTTTTTTTTTTTTCATTCCCTCGATGGCCAAACATTATTCCTCGCTGCTGTCTCTAATTCTTCCCCCCGAAACGCACTCCATCTTTTCCAATACGGATTCGAGACATTTCTATCCATCCAGACGTCACATTTGGCATTAATCAGGCTGTGAATATTCCACTGATGGGCTGAATGGAGAGCTGCCAGAAGCACATCTCAGAGAATGACACTCTCCAAGCCAGAGCCAGTTTACAATCTCATTATTTGGAGCCATGCTCTTTCGGAGAGAAGCTGGCGCGGAAAAGCCGATCGTACCCAGCTCCGCTGCCACCACCCAAGCCTTGGAAGGCTTACATCTAGTCTACTTCGGATGGAATTCAAACACTTGAGAACCACGACAACCGCATCGGTTTCACAGATACAAATACAATGCAGATGTAAACGGTCTGCGCTGTTTAGGAGAAATCAAAGCCTGCAGTCCAGGGCGAATTTGGGTACGCATGACCGTCTTAAGATCAGTTTTAATCAAGCCAGGTCAGGGCAACATTTATTCATATAGCGCTTTTTATAACAGCTGTTCTCACAAAGCAGCTTTACAAAGCTGCCTTGTCATGTGCCCTTATTCCACACCTCCGCCATCGCACGCAGCCGAAGAACCGCAGCATCTCCGCCGGACGAGCAGCACGTCAAGTGGCTAGGTGAACCCACACTGGCCGGGATGGCGGTAAAGTGTGGCGATAACCGAATCATGCCTTCAGCAAGTAGCTTATGAGTGGGTTAGAGGTATGGCATTTGGATGCAGGCCAGATCTGGCTAAGATATGGCCTTGCTGGTCCATTCCAAATGTCAAACAGTCAAGGAGTCAAATGTGGCTCATATTTGGCCCACAGGTGGCAAAACCATTAGTAGAATGGTGCTACCTACCACTCACACTGGCACAAGTCAGCCAAAAGCAGGCTTCATACTAAATACGCTTGTAGAGACCACATGTCTCAAAACAGATCTGGGAGAAGGCATTTGCCCCATCACCAGTTCAAATCCCCTCAATGCCCCGTCTATCCACAGCTGGTAAGGAAAGAGGGGAAACACGTGTCTCCACTTATGCAGCCCGACGGCACACCAAAGCAGCCAGAGTCCCACCCAACGGGGAAGCTGTGGTAAAGGCCTGGCAGTAGTAGTAGTGTAATGGTGTAGCCCTTCAGGTGGAGTTCCATCCATCATTCCAAGTGGTATTTGGCCTGCAGGGATTTGTGGGGACGTGGCAGGTTTCAGATGCCAGCGTTTTGGATTGGCTAGGTAAAAAAAAAAAACTTTAGCATTAGCATTGGATTACAATTACAACTAATGCCAAGATTGGCATTGACATACACTCATCATCAAACCAACAGCTGCACACAGAAGGAGCCCACCAACAGGAACGAAACTTGGTAGGGAGATTTGACATGGTGAGACACGCAAACGATTCCAGTTTCACACTCCGCCACGCATGTGACGTAAGCAAGGACGGGTCTTATCTCTGTACCTGACTGACCCAACAGCCACCATTACAGACATCCAGAGAGCAGTGGTGTCCTCCATGAGTCAGCCTGTTAGTGCAGCACCATTGGCAGACGGCTGCACCACGCAGGACTACATGCACACAGACCGTTACCACGACTGTCCTTAACACCACGTCACCGTCACCAAACACTGCAGTGGTGTCGTACCAGACTGTCATGGAGTGACTCAGAATGGCAGCGGGTCATCTTCAGTGACGAGTCCCGCTTTAGTCTTGGTGGAGACGCCCAACGAATCCGTGTGTGGAGGCACCGTGGTCAGCACCAAGATGAACGGTTTGCTGTCACACGTCCAGAAGGCCTGGTGTCCCTCCACCTCCACCCCTACCGCACCATCTGCAGGAACTGTGTGAGGATGTTCAAGCTGCATGGGATGGATTATCACAGGACTCCATTAGGAACCTCTACAGCTCCATACCGAGACGTCTGGCGTGTTGGGTTAGCGAACACGGCGGCCCGACGCCATACTGAGAGACAGACTTCTGTATGTGTAGCTCAATAAATATTGATCATATCAGTCTAAATTTATCATCAGTTATTGATCCTGGTCACCTTTATCTTCCTTCCCCACACACCTGCAGTCATATGTGAATATAATACAGTAATACCAATAACACATTAACCCAACAGTGCTGGTGCACCTATTGGCAGTGCAGAGTTCGCTCTGGTATCGCTCTGTACATGCTAATCTTACACTGACATTAACGCGATATTAATATTATGGTCCCCCCTGACCCGCATGCCATCCAGGCGGTGTCCCTCCATTGTAATGGATCTGTAGTGCACAGTCTTGCCTCATTTCTTGGCCTGCTGAAGTATGTAGAAGGTGTTCACGAGCTCTTGGTATTCGAGCTAATAAATCTCAGCGCGATGCTAATGCTACGCAGATGTGTGGCAGCGAGGTCTGCGCGGAAGCCAAGAGCGAGCGGACAGCCCAGCACAGGAGGTGAATCGCACGTGGGTGGCCGCTTCATTGATTTTGTGTCACTGGCAGATTAGAGCATGTTAAGGTTCCGTGCTCTCAGGAATGGGATAGATTACAGTGGAACACACCTCCTTCAGCCCTGGCACGAGTCCCAGCTCGGGCTGACTGATCTCCCATCAGCGGCTTCATAACGCGGTGCTGCCAGACCTCGAGCCCTCAGGAAAGCTGGTCTGAGGTCAGTGACGGCACAGCGTGAAGCCTCCAGCTGGTGTAGACCAAATCCTGCACACGCTGGACCGCACACTCCAGTTTCTCCAACCACTGTCCAGGCTTTAACCACACCGCAAATAAGAGGAAGCTACTGCACGGTGAGCTCATGCCGTCTCGTGTTTATTATTACACCAGATCAGGTGACTGGCAGTATAGACAGTTCTTTGGAGCGAGGCTGTACAGAAGGACCACCATTGTGGAACCGGTTCCATTCTGGTTGGAGTTTGAAGCATCCGTGCATTAAAAAGAAACCCGAAAAGTTCGCTCACAGCAGGAACCA
This sequence comes from Prochilodus magdalenae, assembly GCA_024036415.1. Lineage (NCBI taxonomy): Eukaryota > Metazoa > Chordata > Actinopteri > Characiformes > Prochilodontidae > Prochilodus > Prochilodus magdalenae. The sequence continues at coordinate 79,814 of JAMWET010006115.1, forward strand.
ATGAATAGTAGGTTCCTCAGCACGAACCGTGGCGACATCTCTGAGGGTATCAGTTGTTGAGGACAGAGAAGGCAACAACGGCGCTCCCCAGTGCTCAGCTGGAGAACCTCTTCTACGTCATCTTATCCCCAGTAGTTGATCCGTGCTATAGATAGTCATCTATACGCTCCACCATCTTGGTGCTACCGTTTACTCCGGCTGTGCAGCGCCCTCTGCTGATGTTGAGGTCATATCCTGTGGCGTTCCTTGGTTCCAGTAGAAGCTGGTGCAAATGCAGGCTGGTTCCCTGAATAGGACCGAGGTTCTAGAGCACCAGCGTTCTTTTGTTTGAAAAGGGCCATCAGTGAATCTCTGTTTGGGAAACTGGATAATTAAATGGATAAGATTTAAACCGAACCGGTCAGAAACCGGTGAAACGCTCCGTTCTAGAGAAACCTACAGAGGTAGAACGGTTCACAGTGGTGGTAAATGGACCCAGATGTCTGAAGAGTTTAATGCAAGAGAGGCCAAAGTGTGGTTGATTTGGCTCGCCAGAAACATTCCCCCAACATCCTGTTAGTACCAGAACCATTGCTTAACATACCTGCCCTTAGTCCTGCTTTAGTCTTGGTGGAGACGCCCAACGAATCCGTGTGTGGAGGCACCGTGGTCAGCACCAAGATGAACGGTTTGTTGTCACACGTCCAGAAGACCTGGTGTCCCTCCACCTCCACCCCTACCGCACCATCTGCAGGAACTGTGTGAGGATGTTCAAGCTGCATGGGATGGATTATCACAGGACACCATCAGGAACCTCTACAGCTCCATACCGAGACGTCTGGCGTGTGGGGTTAGCAAACACGGCGGCCCAACGCCATACTGAGAGACAGACTTCTGTATGTGTAGCTCAATAAATATTGATCATATCAGTCTAAATTTATCATCAGTTATTGATCCTGGTCACCTTTATCCTCCTTCCCAACACCACCGCACTCCCACACCTTCTGGATGCAGCTGTTGGTAACGTTTCTGGTTGTACTGGTTTTAATGGAGTCTTCTGCCAAAGGGAAGTGTCTGGATGAGGTGATGTCCAGAAGGGGCACCGGAGGTCCTGTAAGAGGTGCAGACATACAACATGTTCTCTGATACTGATCGCTGAACAGCCTCCACGGCTCATTTTCATTCCAGCCTCCTTCGTGCTTTCGCAATATGCTTTCGCAAAGCCGTAAGGAAGGCCGGCACGCATATTTCACCCCTTCTGCACGAGAACCGTCACATACCATCCCTCATTCCTGCACAACCCTGACACGTCTGCTTGGACCCAGCGCAGAAAGGAGGAGAGAGAGGCCCCACTTAATAATAAACGAGCCGTGTTGGAGGCCTATCTAAAGGTTAGCGGCACTAAGCAATCGGCCAGGGTTCAAAAGTCATCACTCTCTCCCTCGAGAGCGCGATGGACTCTGCAACCCTGTCAGAGGTTACATAAGAACCCGCGGCCGATTCCCTTCACGTAACAGCTTCTTATCTCCTCTGACACACTTACACTCTCAGGGCTTTACACGGGGAAGGATGCCAAGCGCTGAGATGCCATTCTGCTAGTGCCAAACAGGAGGGTTACCTCAGTGTCAATCGGGACTCTGGAACTGTGCTTCACACTAGCTGCACAAATATCTGCACCCAGAAGGAATCATCTGGCAGGGATGAAACTTGGTGGGGAGGTCTGACATTGTGAGACATGCTAATGATCCTAGTTTCACACTCGGCTGGGCATGTGACGTAACCAAGGACGAGCCTCTGGATCTCTGTACCTGACTGACCCAACACAGACATGCAGCGAGCAGTGGTGTCCTCCATGGGTCATCCTGTTAGTGCAGCACCATTGGCAGACGGCTGCACCACGCAGGACTACATGCACACAGACCGTTACCACGACTGTCCTTAACACCACGTCACCGTCACCAAAGACTGCAGTGGTGTCGTACCAGACTGTCATGGAGTGACTCAGAATGGCAGCGGGTCATCTTCAGTGACGAGTCCCGCTTTAGTCTTGGTGGAGACGCCCAACGAATCCGTGTGTGGAGGCACCGTGGTCAGCACCAAGATGGACGGGCACGCGCCACACGTCCAGAAGGCCTGGTGTCGCTCCACCTCCACCCCTACCGCACCATCTGCAGGAACTGTGTGAGGATATTTAAGCCGCATGCGATGGATTATCACAGGACACCATTAGGAACCTAATCAGCAGCCTCAGCCTGATCGACTGAAGCCCCCAGATCATAACACTGCCTCCAGAGGCTTGCACAGCGGGCTCTATGCATGATGGGTGCATTGCTTCCTGCGCTTCCCATCCTATCCTGACCTCTGGAATAGGGTCAGTCTGGGCTCATCAGAACACATGACCTTTCTCCATCGTTCCAGTTCAGTCCAGACTGAAGCAGACTAGCTTCACTAACCAGTGGCGTTCCTATGCCCATGTAGCTGTTTAGTCCCAATCTTGAGAGTTCTGGTCACATGGGCATGCTCTTACCATCACAGGGGGTCTACTCTCCATCACCAAGCCTTTAAGTGATCTCCAATCACAGCCAATCAGCATTTCCCCCTGACCACCTTTCCTTCATGAAGTTCCTGGTTCTCCACTGTTCTTCCCCTTTGTGCTGTACATGTTCTAAACCCAATCCCCGTCATTCCAGCCTCTCCTTAGTCGTTCCTGAGCCTGATGCAGGACAATGATGTCGACCTTTCTGAAACCCAGTGGGAGCTTTTCCGCCAGACACGTGACCCACGTGGTAGCGTAAGGAATGAGGAGCCACTCGCTGCCCCAGTTAGGGCTAAAGGAATTGCTGCCAGCTGAAGCGTATTAATCACCGCAGTCATTATCCAATCAGAGCCTCGTTAGCGTCTGCTGATGTTAGCTGCTGATGGTTCTCCGGGTTCTGCTTTTTTTCTGACGCTGAAAAATGAAGAACTTGCACTTAATGGCCGTTTGCCTGAAAACGAGATACATGCTGGGTGGTCTCTGACTTCCGCACACTGCCGTATTTGTCAAGCTGTCAGTCAAACGCGTGTGTTGTTAAGGAGCCGAGGGGGCGATTAAAGCTTAAGTGTAATTAATTAAGAACACGGATTGAGTTTGTGTGCGCACCAGCGAGCGGGGGTTGTGTTACAGGCGCGGCGTCGCATTTCAGCAGTGAAGGTTGCGGCGAAGCGAGGGAGTCCTTGACATTCCCTCAGAGAGAGACAGTGTGTGTGTGCGTGTGTGTGCGAGTGTGAGGCCAAGACAGCAGCACTGTGACACATTCTAACGGCGTGCTGTGTTGATGAGAGGCTGCTACTGTGGCAGCACCGCACACCCTCCTCTCGCACTTGAGTGTGCGTGTGTGTGTGTGTTGCCACGCAATTCCTGGCCTTGTATAACCGCACACGTCGGCCTTGACTGCTAGGACGTGTGAATGTGTCTAACCCTACTAACTTATGTATACGGCACCGTGCAGAAGTATCAAAGACCGCCCGTCATTTGTTCCGTATCCAACCAAAACAGGCAGGGAGCTTTACAGTCCGTGATGTGGAGGTCTGGACAGTCCATGGTTCTGTGAACAGCACTAGGATCTGGGTTTGATCTCCTTTCTTCTTGGGGGTAGAGGCTGCACAGGCTAGCCGATTCCTGATGTCGACTGGGTCACTGATCACGTGATTATGACACTAACACCATGGATGCCTCAGAGAAGACAACAGGTGAGGTCCCTGGTGAGTCTGGGGTCAGTATCTCCGGAAGGCTGACTGGAGGCTAACAAGGTGATCCAAGGCTTGCTGGGAAGAGCATGTCACACTGATCTACGGAGCTTCAAAGCTCAGAAGTTGCAGTAGTGGTTGGAAAGGGAGGATAACTCTGGTTCTCTGGACCTTTAATCCAAGGAAGGTTAACGTCACCGAGGGGGATACCAGGTTCCATTTTTCTGGATGGAGACAATCAGGAACGGTCACGCAGAAGCCCTGGTGTCACTCCACCTCCACCCCTACTACACCGTCTGCAGGAACGCCGACTGGCCTTAACACCATGCCAACGCCGCCAATGGTGTCGTACCAGACTGTCATGGAGCGACTCAGAATGGCAGCGGGTCATCTTCAGTGACGAGTCCCGCTTTAGTCTTGGTGGAGACGCCCAACGAATCCGTGTGTGGAGGCACCGTGGTCAGCACCAAGATGAACGGTTTGTCGTCACACGTCCAGAAGGCCTGGTGTCCCTCCACCTCCACCCCTACCGCACCATCTGCAGGAACTGTGTGGTGATGTTCAAGCTGCATGGGATGGATTATCACAGGACTCCATCAGGAACCTCTACAGCTCCATACCGAGACGTCTGGCGTGTTGGGTTAGCAAACACGGCGGCCCGACGCCATACTGAGAGACAGGCTTCTGTATGTGTAGCTCAATAAATATTGATCATATCAGTCTAAATTTATCATCAGTTATTGATCCTGGTCACCTTTATCTTCCTTCCCAACACACCTGCACTCCCACACCTCCGTCTGGGTGCAGCTGTTCTTCTGATGAGGAGTGTATTTAAGTAGCTTCGGTTCATTAGGTCTGCTATCATGCATGTGCGTAATCCGTCCTGTCCCACATTTTTCCGACTAGGAGCTGCACTTGGCTGAAACTGAAATAAAGGATGGGTGGTCTCTGACGTCTAGCCCACTACTGTATGTGTGATGGCTTTGCTTTGCCTGCTGTGGCTGGATGCACAATCACGCTGTGCATGTGTCATCCGCATGTAATCCACACCAGCCGGCCGCTGAATGCAGGGCCACAGGGGGCGCGGGGGACAGCGTGGGAGGTGATGAGCTGACACACTTAGCCATGGACATGTAAGGAGATATGCTTTCATACACCATGTCCCAAAGGCCACTGCTCTGGGTGTGTGTGTGTGTGTGTGTGAGGGGAGAGTGGCGAATACGGATACTGAAGAAATGTGACAGAACCAAGAACCGAGCTCTATTAGACATGAGATCAAACCGCACACTGTACAGACGTAGCCCGGGTTTGAAGACCCCCGGTCAAACTGCCTGCTTTGCTGATCCTATACACACAGCACCTGGTTTGCCTTGGTTCTGCGTATGTTCTGTATGATCTGGGTGTATACATAAACTCCCTGTATATAAAATGAGTTGCCTCGGGTGGTAGTAACTTCAGGCTCCTGCAGATGGCGCTGCACGAGGATGATGAGGGCTATAAATACCTGGGGGGTGTGAGTGACGGGACTTCCATCGCTTGCAACTCACCTCCATTTATCCACCCACACAGTCCACAGTCTGGTTTAGCTCTGCCCACTCATACTGAGGTTCTAGAGGGATTCAGCCAACCAGAGCGGAGCTCATTTACATATCCCAGTCTGTGAAGGCACAGTAACGAAAGCAGTCCATTTAGCAGGCACTCTTTTCCGGAGGGACTTACAAACATGCTTAGTGCTCCGTCAGAGAATTCGGTTCCTCTAGTGCAAGAAGGTCAGAGTCTAGAACTCGCCTTGAGCTCAGGTGCTGTCTGGACAAGGGCCAGTGCTGATACCTACAGAGAAGAGCACAGAGTCGACTACGGCAGACGAGGACAACCTAGAAATCCCAACCCCGTGCTCGGATCTAGCTAGAGATTAGCTCAGTGTTGAGGTTTGAAGACCATGAGAGAGTCCGCTGTTAGGACAGCCTGTGGGAGTCCATCCCACCACCTGGGCTCCAGCACAGAGAAGAGTCTGGACGCTCGTCTTCCATGCATCCTGCGGGATGGCGGGTCAAGCCGAGCTGGACCTGAAGCCCGAAGGTACAGACCGAGTCTTGGAGGGAGGGGCTGGTCCGTTCTTGGCTTTGTAGGCGAGCAGGAGGGTGTTCAGTCTGACGCAGGCGGCTACCGGGAGCCCGTGAAGGGAGCGCAGCAATGGAGTGACATAAGTGAACCTGGGAAGCTCGAAGACGAGCCGAGCTGCTGCGTTCCGGACCAGCTGCAAGGGTCTAATGGCCCACAGAGGTAGACCAGCCAGGAGCGAGTTGCGAGACGAGTAAGACAAGAGGAGGCTGGACGAGCAACCGGGTGGCCTCATGGGAGAGGAAGAGTCAAACCCCCAACCGAGTCAGGTTCACAATACGCGATGAGCACAGTAACTGCTTGTCACACCAAGCCTTCGTCCATCCCTAAATCTCTGACCGATTAGTGCTCTGGGATGAGGAGAGCTTGGTAACCGGGCATGGAAAAATGAATAAGGCAATTCCTAATTATACAAACCTGCACAACTATAATTCATCGCCCTCGAGGGGAAAAACACAGTGGCAGGAACGTGTGGGGTGGTGGTCCTTTAAGGTTGTGCTACACAGTGAGTACATTTACATGTACCACATAATCCAATAACTGAGGAAATCAGATTTCGGCAATAATCAGTTCAACACATTTTCAAGCACTTCAGTAATCCGATAGTGGAGGAACCGCAGCTCTACACGGGTCACTCGGTAATCGCATTGCTTTCAACGTACACGCCATACGCACCTCTACTGCAGTCTTACACGCTGAAGGAGAGGCATGTGGTGCACGACTCGGACCTCCTGCAGCTGTTTTTCTCTTAACAGGAAGTAGCTCACCGATATATCGTCACTGTCCAATGAAAAACACGCATCTCTATTTCTGAACATTCACTGAATAACACCATCGTGAGGCAGGTCTGTATTTCCAGAAGTCTGACGAGGTCTTTAAAGAACCGTTACTGCTGAAATCAGTCGTATCACTGGTCCACGTCAAAGCAATATCGTTTATACAGTGGCATGTCCAGTGTAAGTCTCTGAAAGCCAAGCCTCGTCTTAAATACAGACTGTACAATAAGCTTCCAGTGTACTGTCACTCATTAACACTATCGTACAGCAATGTGTGATGCACGGCCATCTGATACTGTGTGTAAGCTTCTAGGCTCATCATACAAAAAACGAGTGTCCTCACGTGTTTAAGGTGGTAGTAACTCCAGGCTCCTGCAGATGGCGCTGCACGGGGACGATGGGGCTATAAATCCCTGCAGGGTGTGAGGGACGGGATCCATAGAGTGGGAAGAGGTGCTACAGTGCAGGGAATGTCTCGTTCCATGTGTGGTAAACGCTCCAGAGCAGATGTTAATGATTGGCTAAAAGGAGGGACTGCATGTGGGCGTGGCCAAAGACCATAGTGTGAAGGAAGTAGCTGAATCTGCAGGTGTGTGGAAGCGTACGATCATACGGGTCTACCAGCAGTGGATAAAATCCCAGTCTACAGGGAATTCTCCTCGGAACTGTGCCAGGGAAGGCCTCCACCAAATCTGGACCACCTGACCAATCCTCTGATGTAAGAGTGTCTGAACACTGATGTGGCTCCATCCAGAACCTTGAGCTTCAGCTGGCATTGGAATACGTGAGCAAATTCCAGCCATATCATTCCCTTCCTGGTCCGTACACGGAAACGAGGCTGTATAAATATCACCACACTGTTCCTCTGGTGACGTGAAAACCAGCAGATTTACATATACCTGACTCTTTAGCCTAAAGCTACTGCCCTCCAGTGCCCTACTGTACCTGTTTCACAAGCAGCACTGGATACAGTACACCCAGCCAATCAGAACACAGCTCATTTACATACTGCATATCACTTTTGAATGATGAGCAGACCGGATGTATCCTCTGGTTAGATGTGTTTGTCCAGGGGTTTCCTC
>JAMWET010006115.1:97500-125000 GCA_024036415.1 Prochilodus magdalenae
AGAATGTCATTGCCGTTTAGCACTAGCTAACGCTAACAGCTGAGGTAATACATATTAACTGAGGTGAAATGTTCTAGAATGTCATTGCCCTATAGCACTAGCTAACGCTAACAGCTGATGCAATGTTCTAGAATGTCATTGCCGTTTGGCACTAGCTAACGCTAACAGCTGAGGCAATACATATTAACAGAGATGCAATGTTCTTGAATGTCATTGCTGTTTGTCACTAGCTATTGCTAACAGCTGAGGTAATACACATTAACGGAGATGTAATGTTCTAGAATCTCATTGCTGTCTAGCACTAGCTAACGCTAACAGCTGAAGTAATACATATTAACTGAGGTGTAATGTTTTAGAATGTCATTGCCCTTTAGCACTAGCTAAGCTAACAGCTGAACATAACATATGAAGTAATAGAATGTCATTTAACTAACGCTAACAGCTGATGCAATGTTCTAGAATGTCATTGCCGTTTAGCACTAGCTAATGCTAACAGCTGAGGTAATACATATTAACTGAGGTGTAATGTTCTAGAATGTCATTGCCCTTTAGCACTAGCTAACGCTAACAGCTGATGCAATGTTCTTGAATGTCATTGCCGTTTGTCACTAGCTAACGCTAACAGCTGAGGCAATACATATTAACAGAGATGGAATGTTCTTGAATGTCATTGCTGTTTGTCACTAGCTATTGCTAACAGCTGAGGTAATACATATTAACGGAGATGTAATGTTCTAGAATCTCATTGCTGTCTAGCACTAGCTAACGCTAACAGCTGAAGTAATACATATTAACTGAGGTGTAATGTTTTAGAATGTCATTGCCCTTTAGCACTAGCTAACGCTAACAGCTGAGGTAATACATATTAACTGAGGTGTAATGTTCTAGAATGTCATTGCCCTTTAGCACTAGCTAACGCTAACAGCTGATGCAATGTTCTAGAATGTCATTGCCTTTTAGCACTAGCTAACGCTAACAGCTGAGGTAATACATATTAACTTAGGTGTAATGTTCTAGAATGTCATTGCCCTTTAGCACTAGCTAACGCTAACAGCTGATGCAATGTTCTAGAATGTCATTGCCGTTTAGCACTAGCTAACGCTAACAGCTGAGGTAATACATATTAACTGAGGTGTAATGTTCTAGAATGTCATTGCCCTATAGCACTAGCTAACGCTAACAGCTGATGCAATACATATTAACGGAGATGCAATGTTCTAGAATGTCATTGCCGTTTAGCACTAGCTAACGCTAACAGCTGAGGTAATACATATTAACTGAGGTGTAATGTTCTAGAATGTCATTGCCCTAGCACTATGTAACATTGCAATGTTCTAGAATGTCTATGCCATTTGGCACTAGCTAACGCTAACAGCTGAGGCAATACATATTAACGGAGATGCAATGTTCTAGAATGTCATTGCCGTTTAGCACTAGCTAACGCTAACAGCTGAGGTAATACATATTAACTGAGGTGAAATGTTCTAGAATGTCATTGCCCTTTAGCACTAGCTAACGCTAACAGTTGATGCAATGTTCTTGAATGTCATTGCCGTTTGTCACTAGCTAATGCTAACAGCTGAGGCAATACATATTAACTGAGGTGTAATGTTCTAGAATGTCATTGCCCTTTAGCACTAGCTAACGCTAACAGCTGATGCAATGTTCTAGAATGTCATTGCCGTTTGTGACTAGCTATTGCTAACAGCTGAGGCAATACATATTAACGGAGATGCGATGTTCTAGAATGTCATTGCCGTTTAGCACCAGCTAACGCTAACAGCTGAGGCAATACATATTAACGGAGATGCGATGTTCTAGAATGTCATTGCCGTTTAGCACTAGCTAACGCTAACAGCTGAGGTAATACATATTAACCGAGATGTAATGTTCTAGATAGTTTTAGGCACTGAGCACTAGCTCAAGCTAGCAGCTGAGGTAGTATATTTTTAGGGATGCAATGTTCTAGATGGTTATTGCCATTTAGCACTAGCCAACAACGACAGGTGAGGAACTATATTACCAGAGATGTAATGTTCTAGATAGCTATTGTTGCTGCAGGATCCACAGTGAAGTGAACAGTGTGGTCTGATTGTCTATAAGGTGAATCAGGTTAGAGCTAATAAACGAATAAACACAGAACTCAGTTCATCCACCTGTTAATAATCCTCACCACACCACACCAAAGATGAACCTGGCTTATAGCCAATCGTACATGCGCCGCTGTTCATATTGGACCGCACGCAGGATCGGGTAAATACAGGCCAATCCAGTAAAGCCCTGTTTACAGGGAACGGGTTCGCCCGTTTCAGAGACGCTTCAGCTTCTCCCTTCTTCATCCGAGGAGGAGAGAATTCAGAGACCTCATCCAGGCACAAACTGACCTCTCCAGCAGATGCTAGCCCACACACATAAACCCGCACACCCAGCAGCTGCTGTAGTGTAGGTAGTTTATAAATGAGCAGTAGCTGGAGTTTAATGAGGACCTCACACCGCAGTGTCAGAGCCAGGCGTAATTACTGCACTCAGCAGACGCTGGAGGGAAGAGGAGAGAGGGGGGAGGTTGGGGAGGTGGGGGGGGTGAAAAACATGCCCACATTCATCCAATTTTGTCAGCTGAATACATTTAAAAGGCACAAATGTCCCCTTAGCTGCAGGTTAAAGCTATTAAAAACTTGGGGCTTATAAAAAAAAAAACGCGGCTGCATCCAGCTCCGGAGGAGCGGAGCGGCTCCCAGAGGCAGCCTTCATAATGGGAAATATGGCCTCCTCTTTAAGATGAAAAACGGCGAAGCAACAGACTGTCACTTAATCAATGGCGGGCCCCCATGGGGAGAGTGGCTGCCCGCTGCCCGGTGGACTCTCGCGCTCGGCCGAGCGATGTGGGCAGAATAAAGGATGGCAGGATGAAGGAGGAGCGTTTGATAGCGGCCAGACTGATGATTGGGCTCCCAAGGCGCAGCCGGAGAGCCCGGTCAGCTCTTCTCTGGGGGAGCCGCTTTAATGACATCATCCATCTCCCTAACGCAATAGTACAGAGGCCCGGGAGGCCATTATCGCCACCTCTGCGCCTACAGTGGAGAGGGAGAGAAGACAGGAAAGCTAGTGAGAGAGAGAGAGATCAAACACGGCTCGCTATGTAACCAGAACGCTCCGTCTCGCACGGCCCGTCGTGCCTGCTCTGTTTAACAGACGACAGCCGAGAGTGCACAAGCCTCTTCATTCCTCCTGAATCTCATTTAAAATGAGCGAGCGAGATTCTCCAAAGCCACCTTTTCCCTTTTCCTCAGCGCGCAGGATGCATTTAAGTCCTCCGCCGGCTCTTCCTAGCATGAGGCATTCTCTCAGATGTGGCTGGCATCAAGGCGGCTGCCTGTTTTAGGCGAGAGCTCTTTAGCGGCTCAACTTTGGTTAAAGTTTTTAAAAGGAGTTTGAACAAAGGCCTGTGGCGGTTTAGCGTCTGACTGCTCTTATTGAGTCTGGGTAGGATGTGGCAGCTAGCTTACAGCACTCTTATCTTCCCATGTCCTTATCTGCTCTTCACACTGCCTCCAACCGCCGGCGTGATAGATGCTTCCCTGCTTGTTTCTGCCTGCCTCCAGGCCGCCGGCTTTATGCAGCAGCGTCCGGTGAACTTTCATATCCGAGGTCAAATCATCGTACTTAGCATACAGGTAAAGCTAAAGCTCAGACGGCATTGTGCTCAGACACTGGATTTGGTTGAGGGACCTTTAATGGAAACTTGAAAGAGGGTGGCTCAAACACAATGCCTGGTGGCAGGAGCTACACTGCACGGTGCCTGGAGCTACACTGCACAGTGCCTGGTGGCAGGAGCTACACTGCACGGTGCCTGGTGGCTGGCGCTACGCTGCGCGGTGCCTGGTGGCAGGAGCTACACTGCGCGGTGCCTTGTGGCAGGAGCTACACTGCGCGGTGCCTGGTGGCTGGAGCTACACTGCACGGTGCCTGGTGGCTGGACCTACACTGCGCGGTGCCTGGTGGCTGGAGCTACACTGCACGGTGCCTGGTGGCTGGAGCTACACGGCACAGTGCCTGGTGGCAGGAGACACACTGCACGGTGCCTGGTGACTCAAGGTACCATCTCAGCACCATCATCCTGGAACAAGAGTCAGTTGATGGGATAACCTGGTCATTCAGTACATTTAGGTGGTCAGCTGACTTCATTGCCACATACCATTGCTGAGCCTCAGCCTGACCAACTGAAGCGCCCCAGATCATAACACTGCCTCCAGAGGACCATTACAGTGATCAACTCTGCTGTAAGAGGACCATTACAGTGATCAACTCTGCTGTAGAAGGACCATTACAGTGATCAACTCTGCTGTAGAAGGACCATTACAGTGATCAAGTGATGGGCATGCTCTGTAGCTGATGAAGGACAGGGGTGGTGGTGTCCTGTGTACTGTATGTCATGTACTCGTTTCACACTGCCACGTATGGGAGGGAGAGAGAGAGAAAGCGAAAAACAAAGGGAGAGAGAGAGGGGGGTGGAGAAAGGGAGAAGTGGGAGAGAGAGAGAATCCGACATATGGTTTGTGGAAACACTCCGTACTCGTCTGTTTGTCTTTCCCGTATACACCCCCATTCATTTGTGTCCCATTCTCGTTCCTTTAACCTACACTCACTCAGGACAGACCCTCAATCTCTAATCCACAGCCATACTGACCCTCACTCCTCTGTGTGTCGTTTATTCATCCCTCATTCCTCCCATAGACTCCCATTCATTGCTAGCAACCAGTCGGCAGCAAGCCTACGCTGCGCCGTCACTCTGCACTTCCTTCAGGAAATCCACCTTTCTAGTTGTTATCTCAGATAATTGGAGGTATCATGTTCCGCTGCGCCTGCCGCTGAGCACTGTGCTGCACAAATCCGTGTCGGTACATTCATCCCATTGAAAACAATGCTTTTGCTGGAATTTTCCGGGCTCGCTGTGAAAGCAGCTTATTCTGACATCCGTGAAACGCCAAAACCAAACAGGCGCCCGTTTGTGCCGTTTACTCCTGACTGATTGTTGGCTGCTGGATGCAGGAAAGTGGTTAGCACTCAAGATGTTCTGAAATCCTCTCTCCAAAACACCTGACGGGCTTTTTCCATGGCGGAGCCCTCCCGTAGAATTCCATGTAAAACAGACACAGTGGCAGTCTGGGGGAAAACCCTTCCGGCTGTTAACCTGACGGAGGGTTAATGGCTAGTTTTGCGACGAAGGAGGGGAATAATTACTCATATTAGCAGCCACACCATAAAATCAGATTAAGAAAGAAGCACAAGGTGAATTACGCCTCGGAGAGGTTAGGAAAACACCCTCACCAACAGAAGCTTGGCATGGAGTGCAAACCCGGGGGAGGGGAGGTGGAGAGGGAGTGTGAATTAGCGGCTGTGGAAGACATGTTTACATATCCTCAGCGCTGGCTCGCCTGGAACCGAAATATCTCCAAGCTTTCGGCACTTTCCCCAGAGAGCTAGCCAGAGAGCGGCAGCTGACATTTCCTGCTGATATGCCTCCGCTCCTCGTTTATCGTCCAGCAGCCAGCCCTTGCTCTCTGACTTCCAAGGAAACAACAGTGCACAACCGAAACATGCTAATCTTCCGTTTGTCAGCGTGCAGGGCTGACGGGAGCACGGCTTGGTTTCAACACAAACAGGATGGGAGTGCATGAAAGCACTGCCTAGATCGGCATGCTGTGATAAAAACCCAGGCCCTGAAATCTTTCCCGAGCAACACGGAAAGCCGTTTACAGGTGCTCCCTGAGGAATTGCGTGGTTCACACTTGGAAAGGCGCGCGCTGAAATGCAGCCACTGCAGACGGTTTCAGGTTTGATGGGAAGCTGGTTAACATTTAATAGACACTTTCAAATCAAACAAGCCGTACGGAACGGGAAATAAACGCAGGCAGGTCTTTCTATAAATCAGGTCTTCGTAAAGCATTCGTAAAGCGTTATAAGCGCACTCATAAATATCCATCAGGCATTCATGATGTTGTATAATGCTTCACCTTAGCCTTTGTAACTTATTAACATAATAAGTTAACATCAGATAAATGTGTAATAATCACACACATAAACTGCTATAATGTCGCATTATAAGGCTTCATAGCACAAATAGACATAATATGTTCAAATGTTTATAGAAATTGTTCGGTAGCACTTTCTATGAATCAGGTATCCATAATTCATCATATCTGCATTCATGAAGATCTATGAAGTCTTTATAATGCTTTATAACACTAGACATAAGCCTTCGTAACTGTACATTAACTATTCACACACAAACTGTTATAACGCCACAGTATGAGGCTTCATAGCAAAAACTGACATAATGCATTATAATGTATATTTTTCCTGTTATTAACTTTAAACTGGTCTCATGAATCTTAGTAACTAGCGTGTGATCATTTTCATAATGCTTTATAAGGACCCACAGTGAGGTCGCTCTCTAATGTACCCATCTTCAAAATGAACATGATTGGACATAACGAACACTTATAAGCCTTCATTACTGATCAGCCTTATGAATTAATGCATGATGTCAGTGACTTTATTAAGCTTTATTACAGGAAAAATCTATAAATATACATTTCAACATGTTACACCTCTTTGTGCTATGAAGCCTTATATAGGTGTTATAATGCATCAATTATTATAACGTTATACCAGTTTGTATATGTAATTCTAAACATTTATGGACTGCCATTAAAGCTTACGTCTAGCATTATAATGCATTATAAAGGCTTTATGGATCTTTATGAACACACTTATAATGCATTATGGATACCAGATTCATAGAAAGTGTTACAGATTTGTCCTGTTCATAACATTATTGTTAAGACCTGCATTATAAAGCTTAATACAGTCTTTCACACAATGTGTTAATTCATAGAGCTGATCAATAACACCATTTTAAATAAAGTCTGTAATGAAGGCTTATAAGTGTTCATAAGGTATGTTGTGTGAACATCGAAGATCATTTTCATTGTGAAGATAGGACTAAGGAACATTGGAGGGCGGCCTCACTGTGGATCCTCATAAAGCCTTATGCAAATGAACACAGCGTTAGTTATTAAGCTTTATGAGACTGGAAAAATATACATTATAATGCATTATGTCAGTTTATGTACTATGAAGCCTTATATTGTTGTTATAACAGTTTCTGTGTGATCATTAACAATCAGGCACAATTACAAAAGCTTATGTCTAGTGTTATAAAGCATTAGAAAGGCTTAATAGGTCGTTATAATTGCAGTTATAATGCATTATGAATACCTGAGTCATAAAAAGTGTTACCTAAAAGCACTGTATCAGTAAACGGTATCCATGAACACATTCCTGTAGAGTGCTTGGATAACTTGAAGGGGAGCGTCAGCCGAGTCCGTTAATGAGCGTTTCTCCTTCCTGGCTCCTCGTTATGTCCCTCAGTGGTCCTGCTTGTCCTCATCGTCACTGTCCAGTTCCTCGGTTTCTATGATGCGTAGAGGGTTCCTCCGCGGCCGCGTCTCTAACAGAGTCGCTGCTTTTGAGGCTTCTCCCTCAGTCGGTGCTGCCGGCTCATCCGTCTCTCCAAGTCCCTCCACTTCCCTCTCTGTGTCGCGACTGCTGAAGGAGCAGGAGGTGTGTGGCACGTCCTCCTCGATCCTCAGCCCCTCCTCTATCCTCTCACTCAGCTCCTGGATCAGCCTTTTCGACTCCTGAGGGAGGGGGGAGGTTGTGGCTGGCGTGTCCGTCTCCAGTGCACCGGGGCTGGGCTCAGGTTGAAAGCCAACCCCTTTAGGCTCTCCTCGGTTCTCGTGCGTGTCCCCGTCCTCTCCCTCTCCACTGCTGCTGCTGCTGCTGCTGGAGTCTTCCTCCTCTCCCTCACTACTACTACTGCTGCTGCTGCTGCTGCTGCTGGAGTCTTCCTCCTCTCCCTCACTGCTGCTGGAGATTTCCTCCTCCTTTTGCTTCCTCTGTTGCTCCTCCTCCTCCTTGATCACGAGCTCCGCAGCTTCTTCCAGAATGGCCAGCTCCAGGTCCAGGTGGTCCTTCTGCAGCTGGGCTTTACGCAGCGCATCTGCCAGGGCGACCACATGCTTGGACCTAGGAAGGGAAACAAAGGTGTTCAGGCGTTCTGGACAGCAGAGTCACGGATACAAGTTCCAGGAGACAAATGAAGGACGTAACGATCTTTGATGGAACAGGAACGAGTCCTGCCTTCGTTCAAACAGTTCAACCAAAGAGCCCTCCACCAACCCCAAATACAGTCTATGGGCCGACACATATGGTGGACAAACCTGACGTCCTTTAGGTCACAACTGGAGCTGCAACGAATGGCTAACCAACAGTAGAAGTCAATAGTCACCCAAACGGTTTCTGTAAAGTCCTGCCTCAGCTTGCTCAAACCAAATCCAGCTGTTCGTCAAACCTGTCAGGCTGTGAGGCAGCTACTTCCAACATGTATCTACGACCAGTAGTTATAAACAGATACCCACTGTACACCTTACTGACTGACTGTACACCTGAGCACGCTAGCCTAATGAAGACCCGGACGGTGGACGATTTGGGTGCCTACTGACCTCTACTGCTCGTTAGCAATGTCAGGTCCTACCTGTCTTTGACAGTTTGAGAGACTCTCAGCATGGAGGAGCGACTCCCACTGCTGTACCGGATACTGATACTGTTGGGAGTCTCTGCTGAGTAGGTTGCATGATAGCTAGCTGGGTTAGCCTGCATGCTAGGCAGACAATCAAGCTTCTTCAGTGGCTCACATACTTTAGTATAATGGTGGTCTTGAATGTCTGGACACTGGTGGACTGGGGTACGGTGGCCTTATGGCTGAGTACCTGATGGACTCGTACCTCCTTCCCACCAACAAAGCGCCAGTGCTCGTGCCAAAGCTGGTGCTGGTTCCCAGGATCTTATGGATCCTGTTAAGAACGGGATCCCTTCTTCCCCCCTGTTTACAAAGAGGAGTGATGTGGGTGCTCCTTAGTCCGGAAGCAGAAGTCAGAAGACTTGGCAACATGGTGGAACCTGTTCTTTCCTCAACGGACCACTGATGGGTCATTTGGCTGCTACTTGCATTGTTTTCACTCATCCTCCTGTTTTTTGGGAAATGGTGGCATCAGGAACTGTGGCAGCACCACACCCTTTTTTTGGGGTTGGTGGGTTCCACGGTTCCAGACTAGCCATGGTTCCAATATTGGTGATGCATCAAAGGTTAACTTGTATAATTTTATTTTTTGGCAGAATTAAATTTTTGCTAAGCATATGCCAACTTTATCATTGTCGCATGATAATAAAGAAATAATCGAATATGCAAATTTGGTTTTAGTAAGCCAATTAAAATGATAAAAACTCCAGTCAGTCTCTTACTGTCCAGGAAAGTCATCGTTGGCAAAATTTTTGAAAGTTTTTGGACCAGTATTATTTCTGTAGACTAATGTACATCCCCTTTGTGGCTAAGAAGATACACAGCTTGTACTGCTTCTGGTTGGAGGCCTGAAAGCTTAACACATCGCCAGCCTTGTTATTAGGTTAAACTGCCCAACCTGCAACGGACCAACCTCGTTGATGAATATAGATTATGATAAACCGCAGCTCTGGGGATTTGAACAGTTGAAAAGTTGAATGTTTGGGCTTCAGTGTAAACATTCTAAATATTTCAGACCTATAATTCCACATGCCGATCGATTTTACTATAGAGGCTTTTCCAGGCACCAATTTTTTGAGAATTTTGAATTTTGAAAAAAAAAAAAAAAAAAACTCTTTGTATTATTCCAGTTTTTTTTTAAATTATATATATATATATATGTGTGTGTGTGTGTGTGTGTGTGTGTGTGTGTGTGTGTTGGTTTTTGGTTTTAACCCTAAATAACACTACACGAGTTTTACAGTAGGGCGAGGTGGTAAAAGTTTGAATATGGCTGAAGCCGGAATGTGAAAAAAGGCTGATGGAAAAGGGTTTTCCGAACAAACGACGTATTAAACCGTAAGTCACATGATTCCATCTGCTCCTACTGCTCGCCATACAGCATATACACAGCTGACATGTAAACGTTTCACCTGTGACCCTACACTCCATGCAAGTGGCCAGCTGGTGTAACTCTGCGGTGACTCTCTCATCAGTGGGCGCAGGTGGTGGGGACCGGAAACGACTGGCTCTACAGATGGTCAGATCATGGCGCATGTGCCACCCTGCAAACCCGAGTCCAAAGCTTGTTTGAAAACAGGCTCTGCACAATGTGCCCCCAGAACTGTCTGGTCCGTCTGCATTCCCAGATGCTCGGTGGACGTTGTCAGGGTGGTACGGGTATTTCAGTCCTCATTAGGCGGGCTGCTGCCCAGTGCCTCTGAGCTGCAGACTGGGCCATATAACAATGGCTAACTGAGGGATATGCCTCCATTCTCTGAGGCAGCCTCATTCACGGAAGCTTCCAGTATCAGCACCGGACTGTAGCGGATGTACATCCAACTTACTTTGTGCTGGAATTCCCCAAATGTGCATAAGTGCAGAACGTTTGGAAGCCCGGCTTGTAGTCAGTGTGGACATGTACCGTGTCCCAGCTGCTCCGGATTTTGAAAAGGAGACCAAGACAACGTTCCGACTCGGAACGTGCCGTCAACAACCTGCTAGGTAGGACGGGGTTAACCAGCTGGTGGACCTTGGCTCACAGGGTGATGAAGTTCCCTGGTTTAAAGACAGCCGCCGGAGGGACTGTCAGACGGAGTCGGAGTTTGTATGTGGGGAGAGAAGTCGCTATTCCGGCGGTGTTAGCATTCCGCTCACACCGCAGCTGTCTCCATGGCTACTGTTGGGAGAACTCTGCAGTAGCACTTTAGTGCATGCTTATCAGTCCTGCTCTCTGGTGGAGTAATTATTTTAGGAGCGAGACAGCTCCTCTCCCTCGCTTTCTCTCGTCCTCTCCCTCTTACCCACACAAAACGGTCTGCCCAAAAACCACAGATCCCTCACAGGAACTCTCGGCGGCACACGCTCGAGTCTCATTCCCACAAACACATTCCTTCTCTAGCAAACAGTCACACGGACACGGCACACGCACACGCACCCAAAACCCTTCCCGGGAACTTGGCCCACATGCATGCTTCCAGCAAGCGGCTCCCCTGAGGACAAGTGGCGCACTGAACAGCTACATGACAAAGAGGAGAGATCAGCTACAATGTGCTTCATGTAAAGACCCTAATGCGGTGGTGGTGGTGGGCGGGATGGGGGTGCGGTTTGGGGCCCAGACGGCATGCATTATTCATGCGGCGGATGCGCCCGAGTCGCTGCCAAAACTCAAGTGGCTACTATTGAGAGTTCCGAGCAGCTAGCGGTCTTCATCGCCATGGTGATTAGTGCACGGCCAGGGGCAGGTCGCGGCCCGGGGCGGGTTTGGGGTCGCGGGTTATTCACCGGGGGAAGAAAAGCGGCCACGTCTGAGCCGCCCCGGCACTATTGAGAGGACTCGCAGCCCTGGTGCTTCAATTAACCCACCGCTGAGAAGCGAGATGCCTCCTTATTACGGAGCGGGGCTAATGATCTCCCGCTTGCCGAGCGGAGACGAGCTACTGAGGGTGGGAGATCCTGGCTAATGCCTTCGGAGGAGGCTGTGTACACAATGCTTCAGCTTCGAGTGTGTCGGCTCAGGAACGGCGGGTCTCGAGGACGATGAGAGCCGTGGGGGGATGCGGGCGAACGGTCTTAGAGGGAGGAGAGGGGAGGCTGCATTAGGCTGCTCAGGGCTGTCTGGTGTTCGTCTGCGCGGTCATGTGGTGAAAGACTGAAAAGTAAACAACCTCTTCGATCCAGTTCGGCCGGAATGCTTCCATGTGCACACCACCCACATGGTTTGAGAAGCTGACAGCCATCAAGAAATCCTCGGACTTTATCACGCACTCAACGCCAGCCGAGCCGGCGAACGGAAAAGCCCTGGCCACAACATACTCTACCGAGAATTCTCCAGACCTGGAGCCGGATACCTACTTAACACTCCAGCCCTCAGTATTCCTCAACTCCACAGCCAGACACGAAGACCCAGGGATACCGTCAGACCCCTCACAGTGCAGCATCACAAGCTCCACACCGCGGATGTCCTCCGAGGCAAGGTGGATTAGGAAAGGGCTTTCGTCTTCAGAGGTGTTCCTTCAGCACGGCCTCAAACCATGTGCTTCAGAAGACGGTACGATCCACCGCCATCCCACAAACACACCTGAAAGCAACTCCAGGTCCTCCAGCGGAGTGTCTGGGTCCATAAAAACCCAGCGAGGAACTTCCTGGAGCGATGTGGCTGCAGGAAGTCCCATGGCAGCAGCGGCACTTCAAACACTCGCAGTATTCTCTTTCCCCCCGTGGGAAGTCATTATTGAGTTAGCGCTGCAGAGGCGTGCTTGTTTTCTCTCTCTCTCTCTCTCCCCCCTACTCTCGCTCTCTCTCTTCTTCTGTGGTAAGAGAATGCATGCTTGCAGTGCAAACAAAAGCTCCTTTCGGGCGAAGGATAATGTCGTACACAATTCAGTCATTAAGGACGGCACTGTTGTGGCTCGCCTTAATTAACCGAGGAGGGCTGGCTTTCAAGGTTGGGAGAGCATGAGAGAGAGAGCGTGAGAGAGAGAGAGAGAGCGTGAGAGAGAGGGAGCAAGAGAGAGAGAGAGAGGGAGAGAGAGAGGGAGAGAGAGAGCGTGAGAGAGAGAGGGAGCGAGAGGGAATCAAATAGTCTGTAGCGACAAGTGGCACCAGAGGCAGGCCGCGAAAAAGCGAGGGGACCTTGATGTCTGGCGAAGGGAAGGTTGAACTAGCGGCAAATTAAACATCAGCTAGTTCCAACCGAAACTCGTGCATACCTCTTCATTAGGCTTCTTCAGATGCGCTAATCAAACGCATGTGAGGATGAAACCCACCTCCGCTCTGAAGGACCTAATCACTCGCAGAGCCCGGCGGAACGCTCTACAAAGGAGCGGCGAATACCAGACGTGTTTTCTATGGCCGTTCAGATGCGACCCATGAGCCTCTCAAGGTTGCGGATAAACCAGCCGGATCAAATCATGTCATGTTACGCGCTGATGGACTGCAGCATTAGAGGGCTAGCAGGCGACCGAGCTGACCGGGAATTATCGGAATGCACAACTCGTAGCCACGGTTTAGCGACAAGCACCGAGCACGAAATCGAGCTGAGATTTATTCAGCTTCATGCTCATTAATTTTGACATGGTGAAACGACATCCTACACGATGGGGTCCTTCAGACCAATCGTAGACACGGGGGTGCAAGGTCTCTACCCGGACCCTGCTCTCTAAACATCAGGTCCTACCTGTCCTTGACAGTTTGAGAGACTCTCAGCATGGAGGAGCGACTCCCACCGCTGTACCGGATACTGATACTGTTGGAGTCTCTGCTGAGTAGGTTGCTCGATAGCTAGCTGGGTTAGCCTGCATGCTAGGCAGACAATCAAGCTTCTTCAGTGGCTCACATACTTTAACATAACGGTGGTCTTGAATGTCCGGACACTGGTGGACTGGGGTACGGTGGCCTTATGGCTGAGTACCTGATGGACTCATACCTCCTTCCCACCAACAAAGCACCAGTGCTCGTGCCAGAGCTGGTGCTGGTTCCCAGGATCTATGGAACCTGTTAAGAACGGGATCCCTTCTTTCCCCTGGTTACAAAGAGGAGTGATGTGGGTGCTCCTTTAGTCCGGAAGCAGAAGTCAGAAGACTTGGCAACATGGTGGAACCTGTTCTTTCCTCAGCGGACCACTGATGGGTCATTTGGCTGCTACTTGCATTGTTTTCACTCATCCTCCTGTTTTTTGGGAAATGGTGGCATCAGGAACTGTGGCAGCACCACACCCTTATTTTGAGTTGGTGGGTTCCACAGTTCCAGACTAGCCAGTTCACAGGGCTGGACCAGTAACACATAACTGTTACTGTCAAAGAGAATTTTCTATTAGAAGGAAACCCTGTTTCAAAGTTAACGCATCCTGTGATTGGAACATACCGAATAACAAGCACCAGTAACCGCAGTGACTGGACCGGTCATGTTCTGGACAAGGTTCTGGATGTAGCCACATCAATGTTCAGTTGGTTCAGATGTGGTGGATGCCTTCGATGGCACAATTCCGAGGAGAATTCCCTGTAGACTGGGATTGTATCCACTGCTGGTAGACCCGTATGACCGTACGCTTCCATACACCTGCAGATTCAGCTACTTCCTCACACTATGGTCTTTGGTCCCTCCTTTTAGCCAATCATTAACATCTGCTCTGGAGCGTTTTCCACACATGGAACGAGACATTCCCTGCACTGTAGCACCTCTTCCCAATCTATGGATCCCGTCACTCACACCCCACAGGGATTTATAGCCCTATCATCCTCGTGCAGCGCCATCTGCAGGAGCCTGAGGTCACTACCACCTTAAACTCACAAGCTGACTCATGTTTTGTCCGGTGAGCTTATATGTTTGAAGTGGTGCCACTCTAATAAGGTAATAGCCACTGGATGCTAATAACAGCTAATGATGTGGGATTAACTCCACAGTGCTACTCTATAACACCCCAGACTGTTTATATTAGCGGAGCGAGTCACATATCGACTATGCGAGCGTGATAACCCCCATGCTGAGAGCGAGTGTGATCCATTTATCCACACGAGTCCCGAGACTCAAATCTCCTCTTCTTATAAGCACCGGGAAACCTCCATCCCCGCTCAACGGAGCCCACTCCAACCAGACCACTCACTGCAGAAACAGACCATATGTGTGCACTGGAGGTTCAGGACGGAGAGACAACAGGACACATTTGACGGATGACTACCCGTTACCCAGTAATGGAGTGGGTGTGGAGGTCAGTGTACATTCAGAATTCATTATTCAAAACCAGTTTGCAGAAATGTCACCCTCGCGGTACTGAGAAGCCTAAAGAGGTAACGCCAGGCAAGCTGTTCAGCGGAACAACCCGGAAGGCCCGGTATGATTCTCAGAAGAAGTCAGAAGGCGGTAATTACCTCCAGGTCCTGCGAACAGGATCTCAGTAATCTGTTCAATGCGACGAATGCTTTTAAACATTTTCCAAGAAAGAAAGAAAAACCTGTCTTGGTCCTCATAGAACACACTGGCAGCTTTACCGTTATCCCTCAAAGCGCTCCCTTCTTTCCACAGCTCTTCCAGCCGCCGTTTTCAAGCACTACACATCCAATACAGACTCCAGACACTATCAAAACAAAACCACTCCAACAGGTCATTCAATTCAGACGACCATCCAAAGTCAATTTTCTTTCACCACAACAAAGCAACACCTACGCTCCACTTGAGACGTTTTCAACTTGACTTCCCCCGGCGCTTCTGAAGACGTACCTCCTAAAGCAAGGATTGGCATTCCCATCGATTCCCCAACAACATCTAACAACGCCTAATTACACTCTTCGTCAAAAACCAGTTGCACCCAGAAGGGATCAATCGGCAGGACTGAGCAGTGATGCCCTCCATGTTACATCCGGAAGGCTGCACCACGCAGGACTACAGGCGGCACTGACACCACGACAACATCGCCAAAGACTGTGATGGTGTCGCGCCGGACTGTCATGGAGTGACTAAGAATGGCAGCGGGTCATCTTCAGCGACGAGTCCCGCTTTAGTCTTGGTGGAGACGCCCAACGAATCTCGTGGAGGCACCGCCAGTTTGTTGTCACGCGTCATACGGCCAGAAGGCCTGGTGTCCCTCCACCTCCACCCCTACCGCACCATCTGCAGGAACTGTGTGAGGATGTTCAAGCTGCATGGGATGGATTATCACAGGACTCCATTAGGAACCTCTACAGCTCCATACCGAGACGTCTGGCGTGTTGGGTTAGCGAACACGGCGGCCCGACGCCATACTGAGAGACAGACTTCTGTATGTGTAGCTCAATAAATATTGATCATATCAGTCTAAATTTATCATCAGTTATTGATCCTGGTCTCCTTTATCCTCCTTCCCAACACACCTGCACCCCGACACCTCCTTCTGGGTGCAGCTATACTTTTTGACAATGAGTCTAAATTCCGGAGGGTGGGGGTAGACTGAACCCTCTACTGAATCCCAGACTCCAGACACCGCTGTCGGCCATAGTTCCTGCAGTCCCTTTGGGCTACTGCAGAGAAGCTCCTGTACCCCAGAGGGTAACGCTTGGCTGGTCACCAAGTTTCGGACAATGTGCCGCTTCTCCTAGCACGAAAGAATGGCCCTGCTAAAGTCCAGCTCCTAAAGGTTGCCATGGTAGCACGTGGGAATCTAATTGAGCCAATCTAGGAGTTTGGACACAATCAGAGACGGTGAGGCAAACTCCAGAAGGGGACAAGCGAAAGACATCTCTCGTAGAGGAAAACCGAGCTCATCTTATCTGGCTGGCTGAGCCCGCTGAAGAGGATCCACGCTGGAGTCGCTCCAGCAGCTTGGACGAGAGAAGGGAGGATAAGATAAGGGGAGCAAAAATGAAGTGCTGGTTGTCTTTGCAGTCTGGCACCGTCGCTGGGAAGCCTTGGCATCCGGACAGCTCACTAAAGCCACAGTGAAATGAATAGCAGTGTGCGAGCATGCCTGTAGTCCCTGCCTGCTCCCTTTTGGACATAATTGATAGCAGAGGTTCCACCGCCGCAGACCGTCTTCCAAACCAAAGAAAAGCAAACACGCGCCAAAGGAAAAGCCTGTGATGTTCAAACGAAACAAGCGCTGGATGCCTAAAGGTCTGTCACTCACAACGAGCCGTAGCGCTAGCTTGCCCCTTTTTCTTGACAGGCGAATTCACACATCCCGGAGGCTGGAGATGACAGTCTGAAACGCTATGTGACATTTTTGTTCTCCTTTCACGCATCTTCATCTGAATGGCACATGCTACCCCGTAGTTCTGGGAGCTGCATAGGGCTGTCCCAATTACCCTTATTGGGGATCCGGAGATTTGGGAGTATGCTCCAGATGAATGTTCGACGCTTCGGCCCAGTTTGGGGAGGGGATGGGGTTCTCTGTACCTGACTGACCCAACAGCTATGACTACAGACCTCCAGCGAGCAGTGGTGTCCTCCATGAGTCATCCTGTTAGTGCAGCACCATTGGCTGCACACAGACCGTTACCACGACTGTCCTTAACACCACGTCACCGTCACCAAAGACTGCAGTGGTGTCGTACCAGACTGTCATGGAGGGACTCAGAATGGCAGCGGGTCATCTTCAGTGACGAGTCCCGCTTTAGTCTTGGTGGAGACGCCCAACGAATCCGTGTGTGGAGGCACCGTGGTCAGAACAGAGATGGACGGTCTGTAGTCCCACGTCCAGAAGACCTGGTGTCCCTCCACCTCCACCCCTACCGCACCATCTGCAGGAACTGTGTGAGGATGTTCAAGCTGCATGGGATGGATTATCACAGGACACCATTAGGAACCTCTACAGCTCCATACCGAGACGTCTGGCGTGTTGGGTTAGCAAACACGGCGGCCCGACGCCATACTGAGAGACAGACTTCTGTATGTGTAGCTCAATAAATATTGATCATATCAGTCTAAACTTATCATCAGTTATTGTTAACATTGTCATAAAAACCTCATTTTATGTATTTATATACACACACCTATATTAAATATTCTTATTTGGTGATTGCGTATAGGTACCATGTTGCCATGGACTATGTAACGATCCGGCTCAGGAAGTTCCACGCAGATCTAAATCGGCCAATCATATGACTTGTATGTTACAAATGACTCCAGCCTGATCAGTGCTCCATCATAGAACCCGACTCCACCAATCAGCTGTTGCGTAATGGGATCTGTATGGTGTTCTGAATCGGAACGAAAGCGGATCACCATTATTCCATCAGTGGCCTAATAGCTGAAGTGTGCTTTTCGTAGTTGCCTTCCACCAACGAGGTCTTGCATCATGCTACTTATTAACGAGCGATGTTTTGAAATGAGATAAGCAGAGCCAGCGAGCGTGTAGACTATGAATAATAACGCAGTTGTGACATCCTCCTGCTGTGACCACATTTCATAATCAATTGCACGTCTAAAATGTGAGCCGCTGAGCACATAATTCAATAATAAGCTACGACAGCCGCTGGCTGGTGTTCAGGCACGGTCGTACGCTCATGTGTAAAGGGCCCGGTGGAGAAACACAGGCCTGATGTTATAGGCCCGGCGCCCAGATGCATAGCTGATAAAAAAATAAAAAATACAAAAAAAAAAAAAAAACCCTCGGGGTCCGATGGATTCCCCCCCTCCCCCTTCCTCTTCCGTCCAGAGCAGATTTTCTGGAAGGAAAAACGCTTCGATGGCCAATTAATAATAGATGTGTAAAAATCGATGGCGGGGTTCGGAGCGAGTTGGAATGCGCCCATTATCTGGGACTGAACAAAGAGAGAAAACGAGAGGGAGGGGAGCACAGAGAACAGCTTTGTCTTGAGAGCCCGGCGCATGGAACAGTTCCACTGTCAGTTCCCTGGAAAACTCAATCAGTCTCGCCCAGTCAAGGAGATGAAACGGCAGCATGTGAGGTTTCTCCTGTTCCCCATCCCCTTCCTCGCCTCGCCGCTTGCCAGGCCGCTGGAGCTAAATGTCAGCTTGACTCTACACGCTGTCTTCTTTCACAAGTTCCATCGATCACCACCCGGACTATGGACAGCACTGACCCGCCGCCCTCCCGGAGCTCGATAAACAATCCCCGGCTCTTCGTGTTATGTTTTGGAAGGCTGGCGTCGGGTGCGGGATCAGCGAGACGAGCGTTCCTCAGGCCCTGGGCGTTCTTCAGTCATGTTTGCCTGGAGGCATTTGACGAGGGAAGAGAGACTCTTCCGATTCCTTGTCTTCCTTCTTTTGTCCTACATCATGCTGAGAATCGATTGCCAGCTCCTTGCTTAGCCCCCTGTGAAAACAGCCGAGCCGCTCCTCCTTTGTGGAAGCAGTTTAAAGCCGAGCCTCACTTGTCATGCAAAGTGACGGAGCGAGAGAGACGTCCCTACTCCTTTTCAAGTGGCGGCCCTTTTCATCAAATCCCCACCGCTCTGGTTCGCACAGGCAACTCTTCTGGTATCTTTCCTGGTTTGTTGTGGCGGGCTTTTCAACTCCTGACAGATCTGATGACAGATTATTTAAACGCCACGTCTCTCTCTTCCCGCTACGGCGTCCTTGGAGAGCCATTCCTCTGCCCAGCGCGGGGAGTTATCTGCGCGAGATGCTTCGGTAAGAGCCGGTATCTGATCCCCCCCACTTCTGCGATGGCTCTCTGAGTCTCTAGTCGCCGCTCCGACACAATCAGCCACTCGCGATGGACACGGGGATTAATGAGTGCGGGCTCCCGCCATGATTTATGATGTCTGCCTGCGATCCGAGCGCCGCTTACACTCTCCGAGTCGGTCGTCCCCGCCGCCCTCTCCGGCTGAAGAGCCAGGTTGAGATTTACGGCCTCGTAAAAGGCATCCGAGTGATTTAAGCCGGTTCCTCCCATCAGGAACAGGACAAAGTGGTTGGAGTGGACACAAGTCTTTTGACTGATGGGGTTCTATGAATGCCTTCTTTCAGTCTGACAACTGACCACAGATCACAGCATTCTCAAATTCCAGCTGTCGTATGATTCAAGAGTGTATTGTTGTAAATAAACAGAAGAGCAAGAAAATGCACTGTACAATGAAATTCATGCTCTGAAAAAAAAAAATGCATAGGAAGTGATACTGAACTAACAGCTGATATCTTAAAAAAAACCACACCCAATAACAACACTGATGGGCTTACGCCTTCCTTCTTCTTTATCTTGTGGAACTCTGGGGCAGATTTCCTGAACAGATTTCTGGTACAGATCTCTGGGACAGATCCCTGAGAGAGATCCCTGGGAGAGATCTCCTGAACAGATTTTCTGGGACAGATCTCTGTGACAGACCCCTGGGACAGATCCCTGAGACAGATCTCCTGAACAGGTTTCTGGGACAGACCTCTCAAACTGATTTCTGGGACAGACCCCTGGGACAGACCCCTGGGACAGATCCCTGGGACAGATCCCTGGGATAGATCCCTGAGACAGATCTCCTGAACAGATTTCTGGGAGAGACCTCTCGAACAGATCTCTGGGACAGATCCCTGGGACAGATATCTGGGATAAATCTCTGGGACAGATCCCTGGGACAGATCCCTGGGACAGATCCCTGGGACAGATCTCCTGAACAGGTTTCTGGGACAGACCTCTCAAGCTGATTTCTGGGACAGACCTCTGGGACAGACCCCTGGGACAGATCTCTGGGACAGATCTCTGGGACAGATCCCTGGGACAGATATCTGGGATAAATCTCTGGGACAGATCCCTGGGACAGATCCCTGGGACAGATCCCTGGGACAGATCTCCTGAACAGGTTTCTGGGACAGACCTCTCAAGCTGATTTCTGGGACAGACCTCTGGGACAGACCCCTGGGACAGATCTCTGGGACAGATCTCTGGGACAGATCCCTGGGACAGATCCCTGGGACAGATCTCTGGGACAGATCTCTGGGACAGATCCTTGGGACAGATCCCTGGGACAGATCCCTGGGATAGATCCCTGGGATAGATCCCTGGGATAGATCTCTGAGACAGATCTCCTAAACAGATTTCTGGGAGAGACCTCTCGAACAGATCACTGGGACAGACCCCTGAGACAGACCCCTGAGACAGACCCCTGAGACAGATCCCTGAGACAGATCCCTGAGACAGATCCCTGAGACAGATCCCTGAGACAGATCTCCTGAACAGATTTCTGGGAGAGACCTCTGGGACAGATCCCTGAGACAGATCCCTGAGACAGATCCCTGAGACAGATCCCTGAGACAGATCCCTGAGACAGATCCCTGAGACAGATCTCCTGAACAGATTTCTGGGAGAGACCTCTGGGACAGATCCCTGAGACAGATCCCTGAGACAGATTCCTGAGACAGATCTCTGGGACAGATCCCTGGGACAGATATCTGGGATAAATCTCTGGGACAGATCCCTGGGACAGATCCCTGGGACAGATCCCTGGGACAGATCTCCTGAACAGGTTTCTGGGACAGACCTCTCAAGCTGATTTCTGGGACAGACCTCTGGGACAGACCCCTGGGACAGATCTCTGGGACAGATCTCTGGGACAGATCCCTGGGACAGATATCTGGGATAAATCTCTGGGACAGATCCCTGGGACAGATCCCTGGGACAGATCCCTGGGACAGATCTCCTGAACAGGTTTCTGGGACAGACCTCTCAAGCTGATTTCTGGGAGAGACCTCTCGAACAGATCCCTGGGACAGACCTCTGGGACAGATCCCTGGGACAGATCCCTGGGACAGATCCCTGGGACAGATCCCTGGGACAGATCCCTGGGACAGATCCCTGGGACAGATCCCTGGGACAGATCCCTGGGACAGATCCCTGGGACAGATCCCTGGGATAGATCTCTGAGACAGATCTCCTAAACAGATTTCTGGGAGAGACCTCTCGAACAGATCACTGGGACAGACCCCTGAGACAGACCCCTGAGACAGACCCCTGAGACAGATCCCTGAGACAGATCCCTGAGACAGATCCCTGAGACAGATCCCTGAGACAGATCTCCTGAACAGATTTCTGGGAGAGACCTCTGGGACAGATCCCTGAGACAGATCCCTGAGACAGATCCCTGAGACAGATCCCTGAGACAGATCCCTGAGACAGATCCCTGAGACAGATCTCCTGAACAGATTTCTGGGAGAGACCTCTGGGACAGATCCCTGAGACAGATCCCTGAGACAGATTCCTGAGACAGATCCCTGAGACAGATCCCTGAGACAGATCTCCTGAACAGATTTCTGGGACAGATCCCTGGGACAGATCCCTGGGACAGATCCCTGGGACAGATCCCTGGGATAAATCTCTGAGACAGATCTCTGAAAAAACTCTTCTCGTTTGACCTTTCCGTCCTGTTTCCCGCCTGCAGCCCGAGGAGAGGAACAGATGGTACCCGGACCATTCTGGGAGCCAATTTTAATTCATAAGTTACACTGCAACAAAAAAGGCCAGCTCCTTCCCTAACATATGGAGCAACCCCGTGTTCCAAACCGACCCGCACAAATTAGCTTTGGGGCGCTTGGCATTAGTCGCTCCCTAATTACAACCCCGCCCACTCTCCAACCACAACATCAAATCGAGTTTCCACAAACTTCCTGCACGGCCACATCAAAGGAAGCTATGTGAACTTACTTCACCCGCTGGATCCAAACGCAGTAGTCTGTGATGTAGAGGTCGTTGAGGATGTAGGCCGGCTCGTTCTCTCTGAAGATCTTATGGATGGCTAGCAGGCATTTCAGGACGCAGGCTTTACCTGGAAAAAGGGAAATCATCCAGAGGCTTAGACCAGCAGCACACAATAAAGGGGAGCTTGTTTACACGGGTCACTGAGAAGCCTGCAGCGTGCGGTCTGGAATTCTGCGAGGGGAAAAGAGCGGAAGCTGCTGGTTAACGGTTACCAAGAGCTGCGAAGGGCGCCAACAGTTCGGCTGTTTGTAAACAAAGCGGTGAAAAAGGACAAAAGAAAAACGAAACTGAGCAGAGCGAGCTCCGGGATCTGTCCGTGAGAGATTAGAGCGTACTCCCATCCAGCAGATGGGGCCCCCCATGAGGGGGACGGCACACACCTCGGGGCCGGAGAGCTCAAGCCGTGATGTTTGTTGATATGACACCGGCCTCCCGAAGAAGGTGTAAAAATATCTCCCCAGAGTGCGAGGTGTCGGGGTTCGGAGAGCGCGGAGCGAGAGGATACTCCGGCCGCCCACAGAATAGCCTGGCAGCCGGCGGAGACATTCCAGCCGCCTTCAAAAACAAACACTGCTCTCGCGCTGAGGAAAGCCTTACACAAACATTTGGTTCCCGTTTAAGCAGGGGCTCTTAGCGAGGGCCGCGGCTTCCAGCAGGCGGGGGAAAAATCCAGGGGTCTGAACCTCTCTCTGCCGCTCTCCCTCTCCTTTTTCGGAACGTCTCCCTCAGTAGTTCTGAAGCTTTTCCTCTTTCCTCGGCCCCCATCCTGCCGTTCCGTAGCGGCAACTGTGCGTTCCCTGTGAGGCTTTTCCTTTTCTTCTAGTTCCAAAAAAAAGGCTATTGTTCCATCAGCCCTCCTGAGGGGGTAGGACGGCTGGCATGCTCCAGAGCGCTGGGCTTCGCCGGTCCGAGACAGTTAATCATGCGCTACAGAGTCTGCAGGGAGGTGGAACAGAGAGAGAGCGACACGGAGAACTGCGTCGGGAAGCGTTAGCGGGGTCAGGCGCTGTCGCACGTTACAGCGAACCACCGCAGGAGAATGTTAGCGACGTACAGGCCGCAAGCAGACAGCCAAGGTACGCTGCCAAGCTAATGAATTAAACCGGAACGTGGCTAAGGAGCGGATGCATGTAGGCCTGAAGCTATTCCTCCACACGCCTCAGCGTTCTTCCTCACGGGCTCGTGTTGGTGTGGCACAATGCGCTTCCGCTGTGGAGGCAGACAGAGAGGGAAACTAGCGAGGGGCGCACTGGAGAGACAGGCCGGAGAACACAACAGTAAGCTTCCGCAGTCTGGAATCATTTCAAGCCGGGAAAAAAGAAAAGTGTGTACATCTAGCATCCATCAGTGCTGATCACTGTATAGCTTGGGCTCTACTATAACAGATCCACATGCTTCAGTTTTCCCAAAATTCCATATCCGTCTCATACTGTATATCTCTATTCGCCCTGAAGAGGTCTGAAAGACTCTGTTAGAGCTCCTGTGTCTTTAAGCCCCGCCTCCTGATGAGCCTAGTGTGCACTGATTGGTCAGCTTGCTAGGATACATATATCCCCGGAATGGCACAGTATAGAATGGAGGGGGAATGTTTGGGCACAGTACAGGGCATTTGGGCACAGTGTGATGGACAGGTACATCTACAACGGTTGCTGTTCTTCATCCAGAGACATTTTGTCTACCCGTCCTGCCGTTTTCCGTGACACAGATTTAATTCCAGAATGTTCGGTCTGATCCAATTTACAGTTTTCCAAAAAATTCATTTGTTCAATTGGGAATTGTTTCCTATTTATAAAATGATTGGAATGGAAACGTACACGCCCATCTACTGTACTCCAGACTGACAGACACCATCCCAGGGCAGACCCCCGAGGACGAATTTAGCGTTGGTCTAACCTGCACTCGTCTATTTGTCCTTTTCCCCCCTCCGTCCCTCGTTCCTTCCATAGACTTCCATTCATTTTCACCCATATTCAAACCCTACTGCTTCCTTTAACCTGCAGCCACCAAACAGCATGTACTCACTCAGGACAGATCCACAAACTCTAACGCACACCCATACTGACCTGCACTCCTCTATGTGTCGTTTACTTATCCCTCGTTTCTTCCACAGACTTCCATTAATTTTCGCCCCTATTCAAACCCTACTGCTTCCTTTAACCTACAGCCACCAAACAGCATATGCTCACTCAGGGCAGAGCCTCAAGTTTCTAATCCACACCCATACTGAACTGCACTCCTCTATG
The DNA here is from genome assembly GCA_024036415.1 of Prochilodus magdalenae. Lineage (NCBI taxonomy): Eukaryota > Metazoa > Chordata > Actinopteri > Characiformes > Prochilodontidae > Prochilodus > Prochilodus magdalenae. The sequence continues at coordinate 121,985 of JAMWET010006115.1, forward strand.
TGTCATTTATTCACCCCTCGTTCCTTCAATAGACTTCCATTCATTTTCACCGCTATTCAAACCCTACTGCTTTCCTTAACCAACAGCCAACAAACGGAACGTACTCACTCAGGGCAGAGCGTCAAGCTCTAAACCACACCCATACTGGCCTGCACTCCTCTATGTGTCGGTATTCATCCCCCGTTCCTCTAATAGACTTCCATTAATTTTCACCCTATTCAAACCCTACTGCTTCCTTTAACCTACAGCCACCAAACAGCATGTACTCACTCAGGACAGATCCACAAACTCTAATGCACACCCATACTGACCTGCACTCCTCTATGTGTCGTTTATTCACCCCTCGTTCCTTCAATAGACTTCCATTCATTTTCACCACTATTCAAACCCTACTGCTTCCTTTAACCTACAGCCACCAAATGGCATGTACTCACTCAGGGCAGAGCCTCAAGCTCTAATCCACACCCATACTGACCTGCACTCCTCTGTGTCATTTATTCATCCCTCGTTCCTTCCATAGACTTCCATTCATTTTCACCCCTATTCAAACCCTACTGCTTCCTTTAACCTACAGCCACCAAATGGCATGTACTCACTCAGGGCAGAGCCTCAAGCTCTAATCCACACCCATACTGATCTGCACTCCTCTGTGTGTCATTGATTCACCCCTCTGTTCTTCCATAGACTCCCATTCATTTTCACCGCCTTTCAAATCCTACTGCTTCCTTCAACCTGCAGCCACCAAATAGCATGTCCTCACTCAGGGCAGAGCCTCATGCTCTAACCCACACCCATACTGACATGCACTTCTCTATTTGTCATTTATTCATCCCTCGTTCCTTCCATAGACTTCCATTCATTTTCACCCCCATTCAAACCCTGCTTTACACAGCCTGAAAAGCCTCGTCTCCGGTACAGTCCTACATTGCCGACTTGCCTTACATCACCAACGTCTTACCCATCCCTCCCCACGCGCCTCCAGACGTTGAGCGCCCTCCTGCAGAATACCAAACATGTCGCTCAAGGGCTGTTCAAATATTTACCCCCGATTTCATTTCCTCCACGCACCCCCCCACCCCCTCCACCGTGCCACCATTAATGGGCTTGTTTTCCTGATACCTACGACTGTTTGCTTTCAGAGGTTCAAATGAAGTGCCTCTGACTGGAGAGCACACACGCCACGAGCGCACACGTCCAATCACATTTCCTCCGCAAATTAATTACCGAGGTGTTCCGGCGTGATGAACGGGTGCAGCGGGTGCAGTCGGTGTGCTTCATCACAGCCGGGTTTAATGTGGAGGCTGCTTGGTGGCTGTACATGCAGAAACTGCCGAGCGGAGCAGCATGTCGGAGCAACTCAGCAGAACGAGCGGACTGAACCGGGCGAACGGCTTTGCTTGGTCTTCAATAACGCTCACTGGCTCATCATCAATACCCAGAGGGAGGGGGCGGAGCGGCTGCGGAGTTAACCCTACGAAGGCCCAATCAGAGTCGCTGTCTGTGACCCCATTAGCTCATTAAAATCCCCATCCGGGCTTCGCAGTCCCGGGGAACCGAAATCCGTTCTCTTCCTAATGAGGAGAACCTCCTTCCAGCAGATGCTCAGTCAACCCTCTGAATAACGTTCCCCAGATAACTGACCCATACAGAACCACATTTCTCTCCTCTCCGGGTCAACTGGGCCGTCCTAATCAGGAGTAACGCTTCTGTAGGCATTCCCCTGACCAATCACTGGGCTGACGTATCTGGCCCCGCCCACAGCTTCAGAACCCTTTATCCATCCATTCATTCCTTCATTCTTTTATCCATCACAACACTGTCCCTTCATTCCTTTATCCAGCACCAACACTGTTCCTTCACTCCTTCATTCCTTTATCCATCACCAACACTGTTCCTTCATCCCTTCATCCATCACCAACACTGTTCCTTCATTCCTTTATCCATCACCAACACTGTTCCTTCTCCCCTTCATTCCTTTATCCATCACCAACACTGTTCCTTCATCCCTTCATTCATCCATCACCAACACTGTTCCTTCATCCCTTTATTCCTTTATCCATCACAACACTGTTCCTTCATCCCTTCATTCCTTCATCCATCACCAACACTGTTCCTTCATCCCTTCATTCCTTTATCCATCACCAACACTGTTCCTTCATCCCTTCATTCATTTATCCATCACCAACACTGTTCCTTCATCCCCCTATTCCCTTATCCATCACCAACACTGTTCCTTCATCTCTTCATTCCTTTATCCATCACCAACACTGTTCCTTCACCTCTTCATTCCTTTATCCATCACCAACACTGTTCCTTCACCTCTTCATTCCTTTATCCATCACCAACACTGTTCCTTCATCTCTTCATTCCTTTATCCATCACCAACACTGTTCCTTCTCCCCTTCATTCCTTTATCCATCACCAACACTGTTCCTTCATCCCTTCATTCCTTTATCCATCACCAACACTGTTCCTTCATCCCTTCATTCCTTTATCCATCACCAACACTGTTCCTTCATCCCTTCATTCCTTTATCCATCACCAACACTGTTCCTTCATCCCTTCATTCTTTTATCCATCACCAACACTGTTCCCTCATCCCTTCATTCCTTTATCTATACACCAACACTGTTCCTTCATCCCTTCATTCCTTTATCCATCACCAACACTGTTCTTTCATCCCTTCATCCATCACCAACACTGTTCCTTCATCCCTTCATTCCTTTATCCATCACCAACATTCTTCCTTCATCCATCACCAACACTGTTTCTTCACCCCTTCATTCCTTTATCCACACTCCATTGTTGGAGGGTCTCTGGTTTATTTCCCTAAACTGAGAGGACACGACTGCAGTGAAGTTGAGTGAGGCACCTGACACCCAATGCTGCCTGGGCGCCGTGGATAGGGCTGCCCCCAGTTCCAGGCACATGTGCTCACTGCCCCCTAGTGTGTGTGTGTGTGTGTGTGTGTGTGTGTGTGTGTGTGTGTGTGTGTCATTGCAGAAATGGGTTCAAT
>JAMWET010006115.1:130000-138604 GCA_024036415.1 Prochilodus magdalenae
CCCCACACAGAGACCCGGGTCACTAATCCAGGTCACCTGCTGCGTCTCAGGGTGAAGGAAATCTCCTCCACCAGCTGTTCACTCTATCCACTCTATCACTGAAGCACAGCAGAACCTCACCCTCCTCACTTCACAGTCACCTACAGTCTGCTGTACACCACGTTCAGCATGCAGGACACATCAGTCTGAACACCAGGAGTCACCTAACCTCCACTGAGAGAAATCCTACAGCAGATTAAGATATGCAGGAGGAGTAACAGGTCTGGACGTAACCGGTGTGTGAAAAGAATCCCAGCTGACATGTACTCAGGAAAAACATTATTATTATTATTATTATTATTATTAATAAAAAAAATAATACATCAAAATATAAAACAACATGCATCACAAAAACGCTCATCATTCTTTAAAGAGGTCGACTATGAAAACCTTCACACTAAATATTTATTGAGCTACACATACAGAAGTCTGTCTCTCAGTATGGCGTCGGGCCGCCGTGTTTGCTAACCCAACACGCCAGACGTCTCGGTATGGAGCTGTAGAGGTTCCTAATGGAGTCCTGTGATAATCCATCCCATGCAGCTTGAACATCCTCACACAGTTCCTGCAGATGGTGCGGTAGGGGTGGAGGCGAAGGGTGTCCAGGTCATGGAACAGGGATGGTGTTTCTAAAGGGACATCATCAGTGGGGCCCTTTTCGAGGCCCATAATGGCCCCCTCTCAAGTTTACACATGACTACCTGGATGTTCCATCATACTCCTGAGGAAATGTTCTAAGGACAGATGAGAGCACAGTGCACACCAACACCGAAGCCTCTTTGTGGTTCTGTGCTGCTTCAGAACTGGATCAGAACGTTACACTGGAGAACGTAAAGGCAGCGGTCCATGACCTCTAAAGAGGTGCTGGGTGACGCAACAAGACAATGACCCAAACCACACAAGTGGGCCAAATAAAGAACGGCTGGAACCGGATGGAGATGCTGTGGTAGGACTGGGAGAGGGCGGTGGAAGCGAGACATCCCAGGGAGGGACAGTCCAGGAGTCCTTCTCAACGATGTGCAGATCTTACAGGCAGCTCCAGGGAGCGTTTGGTGGAGGTGATGCTGCTGAAGGACCACTGTGGATGTTCCTCAATGTGCCCAGGAAAGGATACGAGCAGTCCAGCTGTGTGTGACCACTCCAGTTAGATTGTGCTGGTCTGTAATGGCGAGTTAGATAACGATCACATTCTTATATGAATGATGTCAATACAGGACAGCCAATCAGAGCAGAGCTTGTCTTCTCATATCAGCTTTACACGCAGAGTAACAAACAGCAGCCGGTTTCACTCAGAACCATCCAGCCAACAGTGCCTTATGGGGCAATGCCCTGAGGGCAGCGTCCTGAGGGGAGCGCCCTGAGGGCAGCGTCCTGTGGGCAAGGTCCTGAGGGTAGCGTCCTGAGGGGCAGCGTCCCGTGGGGCAGCGTCCTGTGGGGCAGCGTCCTGAGGGGTAGCGTCCTGTGACCACTGATGAAGGACTAGAGGAAGCCCAACACTGCACTGTGCAGCAGCAGATGAGCTATCGTCTCTGACTGTCCATCTACAAGGTGGACCAGCAAGGTAGGAGTTTCTAATAGAGTGGACAGTGAGTGGACACAGTGTCTAAACACTCCAGCAGCCCTGCTGTGTCTGATCCACTCACACCAGCACCACCCACACTAACACACCACCACCACGTCAGTGTCACTGCAGTGCTGAGAATGATCCACCACCCACATCATACCTGCTCTGTGGGGGTCCTGTGGGGGTCCTGACCATTGAAGAACAGGGTAATACAGAATACAGAGAAACAGATGGACTACAGTCTGGACCTGTACACCTACAGAGTGTCCTGTATGGTCAGTGGAGCTGAAGACATGAACCGCACTGACTCTTATCAGGGTATATGATACCGTCTGGTTATACGGAAACCATGTAAACACCGCGAACTCCCAGCTAATAACCGCTGATTCATCAAAAAGTACCGCAGTTCAGTCGAGTAACCGTGACGACCCCATCGCCTCACATAGACTGGTAACTGCTATACTGCTGCTGTGCGTCCACTCACCCATCATTAAACTCCAGTGGTCAATAAAGCCCTCCAGCCATAAGTTCCGATGAGCCTCTGGCCTCCTCGCTCTCTCACCGCCTCTCCCTCCCTCCTCCGTACACCTTACTTGTAACCACAGCAATTAGTGCACTAATTCATCCTAACGACCTGCGGCTTTATTGGAGAGGTAAACATGAGAGCGACTCCTAAACCGCTTCAGAGCCGTTAAAGCCGGCGCTCTGCACGAACCGGCTTCGTCTCCGAGCTCGCAGATGGTGAAAACCGGAAAAAAGAGAGCTGTGGGAAAACAAGACGGCATTTCTCTTTGTCTTCCTCTCCCCCCCGCGCTCCTCTCTTCGCTCAGCGGCTTGTTAAGAATGCGCCCCGAGTCATCGTAGCGTGTCATCGTAGCTCATGTGCTCCCCCAGGCTATTAAAATGCGGTGTAAATAAACCAGCGGCGGGAGAGGGAGCCGACCACGACGGGTTAGGAGGCAACATTAGTCAGCCGGAATGGAAGGAGGCGGGGGGGGGGGGAGGAGATAGAGAGACGGAGGGGGGTTCTTTGACAGCAAGAGGAAGAGAGAGAAATCGAGGGAGCAATAAAGTAAGAGAGAGATGGATAGGCGGAGAGATAAGGAGGGAGATGAGGATAGAGATACAGAGTGGGAGAGAGAGGAGAAAGAGGGGGGCAGCGGGGATGTAGGCAGCTGGAGGACGTCATTAGCAGGTCTCCGGTATCAGTCCGGCCGTGATGGAGCAGAGGCAGGTCGGGTTACTCGGCCTCATTGTCACACCCGTCGTGCAAATGGGAGGGATTAGGGGTGGCTGCTCTCTTGGCTCCGAGACAGGAAGCACTCACACACATGCACACGGGACTGTGCAGAAGTCAGAGACCACCCAGCGTGCATAAAACGTCCAGTCAAAACAGCCATTACAAGAGGAAGTCCTCCATGAGTCCTCCTGTTAGTGCAGCACCATCGGCAGACGGCTGCACCACGCAGGACTACATGCACACAGACCGTTACCACGACTGTCCTTAACACCACGTCACCGTCACCAAAGACTGCAGTGGTGTCGTACCAGACTGTCATGGAGTGACTCAGAATGGCAGCGGGTCATCTTCAGTGACGAGTCCCGCTTTAGTCTTGGTGGAGACGCCCAACGAATCCGTGTGTGGAGGCACCGTGGTCAGCACCGAGATGGACGGTTTGTCGTCACACGTCCAGAAGACCTGGTGTCCCTCCACCTCCACCCCTACCGCACCATCTGCAGGAACTGTGTGAGGATGTTCAAGCTGCATGGGATGGATTATCACAGGACTCCATCAGGAACCTCTACAGCTCCATACCGAGACGTCTGGCGTGTTGGGTTAGCGAACACGGCGGCCCGACGCCATACTGAGAGACAGACTTCTGTATGTGTAGCTCAATAAATATTGATCATATCAGTCTAAATTTATCATCAGTTATTGATCCTGGTCACCTTTATCCTCCTTCCCAACACACCTGCTATCACACACTTCCCTTACACTCACACTCACACACACACTCTCAAATCACTCTCACTCACACTAACTCACCAACACTCACACACTCACTCGCTTGCTCACACACACTCACACCCCCACTCACTCACTCACATACACGCACACACACTCCCACACACACACACTCACACTTCCCTCACACTCACTCACTAACACTCTCACTCACACCCCCACTCACTCACACTCACTCACTCACTAACACTCTCACTCACACCCCCACTCACTCACACTCACTCACTCACTAACACTCTCACTCACACCCCCACTCACTTACTCACACACACACACTCTCACTCACTCACACTTCCATCACACTCACTCACATTCTCACTCACTCACTAACACTCACTTACTCACACCCCCACTCACTCACTCACACACACACACACACTCTCACTCACTCACACTTCCATCACACTCACTCACACTCTCACTCACTCACTAACACTCACTTACTCACACCCCCACTCACTCACTCACTCACATACACACACACACTCACACACGCACACTTACTAACACTCACTCACACTTCCGTTACACTCACTCACACTTACTAACACTCACTCACACTTCCGTTACACTCACTCACACTTACTAACACTCACTCACACTTCCGTTACACTCACTCACACTTACTAACACTCACTCACTCACTAACACTCACTTACTCGCATACACACACACACACACACTCACACTTACTAACACTCTCACTCACTCACATACTCACATACACACACACTCTCACACACTCTCACTCACTCACACTTCCGTCACACTCACTCACACTTACTAACACTCTCACTCACTCACTAACACTCACTTACTCACACCCCCACTCACTCACTCGCATACACACACACACTCACACACACACACTCACACTCACACACACTAACACTCTCACTCACTCACACTTCCGTCACACTCACTCACACTTACTAACACTCACTTACTCACACCCCCACTCACTCACTCGCACACACACACACACACTCACACACACACTCACACTTACTAACACTCTCACTCACTCACTAACACTCACTTACTCACACCACCACTCACTCACTCGCATACACACACACACACTCACTCACTCACACTTCCGTCACACTCACTCACACTTACTAACACTCTCACTCACTCACACCCCCACTCACTCACTCATACACGCACACACACTCACTCACACACACAGGCTAAGAATGGAGCTTTTAACCAATAAAATCCATAAGCGCTCCAGGAACGGGATGCTTTTCTGAGAGTCTACAATCCGGCCTCTAGTCAGACAGGTCTGGATCAATAGCTTCTTAAGCTTCTGTCCACAGGAGCTCTCAGCTTCAAAGCTCAACAAGTCCAGGTCAAACACGCCGGGAGGAAAACATTCAGGAATCGACGATCACAGTGAAGAACATGGATTTCTGACATTCCTAAACAACAACGATCGGAAAAGCAATTACTCCTCTTTATTCACCGCCCTATCCGTTCTCCGCCGGCGCTTTAGGAGATGCAGCTGCAAAGCTGATGAGAACTCCCTTTAAACACTTTCACCAGAAACGAGTCACCTTGCGTGTTCAAGGTGGTAGTACCTTCAGGCTCCTGCAGGTGGCGCTGCACGGGAATAATGGGGTCTATAAATACCTGTGGGGTGTGAGTGATGGGATCCATAGATTGGGAAGAGGTGCTACAGTGCAGGGAATGTCTCGTTCCATGTGTGGAAAATGGCTCCAGAGCAGATGTTAATGATTGGCTAAAAGGAGGGACTGCATGTGGGCGTGGCCAAAGACCATAGTGTGAAGGAAGTAGCTGAATCTGCAGGTGTATGGAAGCGTACGGTCATACGGGTCTACCAGCAGTGGATACAATCCCAGCCTACAGGGAATTCTCCTCGGAACTGTACCAGGGAAGGCCTCCACCAAATCTGAACCAACTGTGGAATCCTCTGATGGAAGAGTGTCTGAGCACTGATGTGGCTCCATCCAGAAACTTCCAGTACATGCCCGATCCAGTCCCAGCTGTATGGAGGTGGAGGTGGAGAAATTCCCACACCAGTCAGTACTACAGCTGCTCAGGACGCTCTCTGTAGGGGCTCTGTAGAAGGTGGATGCTTGACGTAGGGTGAGCTTTCCTGAACCTCTGCAGGACATGCAGACGGCGCTGGGCTTTCCTGGCCCGGAGAGCAGCCCGGTCCTGAGAGCCCAGGGAGCAGTTGGAGGTTAGGTGCCTTGCTCAAGGGCACTGCAGTCATGTCCTACTTTCAGGGATTCAGGAAACTGAACCGGTGACCTTCGGGTCACAAGGCTGGGACGAATGAGCCAAGACGGGGATATGACCGGAAAGGAAAAACTGCGGACTGACGGGTGGACTGGCGATGGACCTCCGAAACGAGCCACTTCATTAAAAGTGAATGAGTTGGGAGATTCGCTGAGCAGGTTCTACTCTAGGAGAACCTAAATGAGAGCTCTCTAGATTTCACACAGCTACTGCAACCATGGACGTGCTACAGGTTTGTGTGCTGAGTATGGTGTGCTGCCAATACCCTGATATCAGACGCCCCCACTATCAACCAACGCATGGGTGATGATGAGGGCTGGGGGCGTGTCATCCTCAGTGTGCTTGCTAAACTGCAGCGTGGAACCAAAACTAACCGGATCAGATGTACACAATGCCACAAAGCCATGGACTTTGGCCTGGAAAGCCTTAAAACATATGGGGACAATTCCCTCTGAAGAACGAACAGGGCGAGCCAGAACTCCCGATCAGGCTGAATGGGATGTCCGCCAGCGGCTGCGAATGAAAGCATTCGGAGCATTGATGGATCAATTACCTGTATTGAACCACTCAATGGCTCAAGCGTTCATTCAGTCGCTCTTTCAGTTCCTTCATTGCTTTATTCAGTGAAGCTACTGACGCCCCCTGCCAGAGGCTCCCAGCACCACCTGGGGCTCATGCTTTCAGACTAATGACATGGAGCGAAACCAGGCAGAGCCCGAGGCAGAGAGCAGTCACAGTCTACAGACTCAGAACGGATCTTCCTGCTTCCGTCCACAGTCCTCCTATGTGCTTCAGGACATCATCCATCACCCTGGACCAGACGAAGCCCATGATCAGATGGCTCTACGGTGTCACGGACAGGCTGGTGGCTGCAGGCAAAGACGGAAGAGGGCAGGTGGAATGTGCTGGTGACGGTTTAATCAGCGATCCCAGGTGTAAAGATGACGCTATATTTACAAGATCAATAATTTACTGATTTAATAACTGATATTTATACACATAATCCTGAACCTGCAGCAGCCGCACACGGGGGTGCAGGACAGTCACTGTATGAAGATGCACACTCCCAAACAGAACCCAAAAGGGACCCAAACAGAACCCAGACAGGTACCCAAACAGGGACCCAGACAGGGACCTAAACAAAGACCCAACACGGACCCAAACACGGACCCAGACAGGGACCCAACACGGACGCAACACGGACCCAAACAGGGACCCAAACAAGGACCCAAGCAGGGACCCAAACAGGGACCCAACGAGGGACCCAAACAAGGACCAAAACAGGGACCCAAACAAGGACCAAAACAGGGACCCAACGAGGGACCCAACGAGGGACCCAACGAGGGACCCAACGAGGTACCCAAACAGGTACCCAACGAGGAACCCAAACAGGGACCCAACGAGGGACCCAACGAGGGACCCAAACAGATACCCAAACAAGGACCAAAACAGGGACCCAACGAGGGACCCAAACAAGGACCAAAACAGGGACCCAACGAGGGACCCAAACAGGGACCCAAATAGGGACCCAAACAGGGACCCAAACAAGGACCCAACGAGGGACCCAAACAGGGACCCAATGAGGGACCCAACGAGGAACCCAACGAGGGACCCAACGAGGAACCCAACGAGGGACCCAAACAGGGACCCAAATAGGGACCCAAACAGGGACCCAAACAAGGACCCAACGAGGGACCCAAACAGGGACCCAATGAGGGACCCAACGAGGAACCCAACGAGGGACCCAACGAGGGACCCAACGAGGGACCCAAACAGGGACCCAACGAGGGACCCAACGAGGGACCCAAACAGGAGCTGACTGAAATTATGATTGGGGGCAGATCCCCCAAACTTTAATCCACAGCCGTTCTGACCCGCACTCCTCTATGTGTCGTTTATCCATCCATCATTCCTCCCATTGACTCCCATTCATTTTCAGCCCCAGGTTCTAATGGAATCCCGCACTTATAAACGATCCATTATATAAACAGACACCATTTTCAACTAAGTTTAACTGAACTGCTCCACTCTCAGCTGGCAGTGACCAAAGAAAGGGTCCTAACTAGACTCACTGCAGCAGGACCCCAAGGCTGTAGATGCTGTTCACCCACGACTGTGTTACATGGCATGACTCAAATCCCACCAACAACATCCCTGACGAGATAAGATGGCCTACACGGAGCTCCAGCAAAACAAGGGAAGTGATTCAGGACCTAAACAGAGGAGTCAGCGAGTATTAACCCCACCCCCCCAGCCCCCACCTCCACACAAACACAGAGTACCAGCTAAATGTTTGGACACACCCACTCATTTAGACCATTGCATTTTATCTCTCTGATGATTTCATCATATTCCTGGGAAAGGCGCTCCGAGCTTCCCTGACTACGCTGAAACCTGCCAGATAAATACAGCCGTATTACGGTTCCTCACAGAACAGTTCTCCGTGTAGCAGAACAACAGGAAACCATTAACCCACACCGAGCTCTGCGAACTAGGGTTCCTCAGAGGAGCCCAAACAGCTTCCGGGGACGAGCATTTCCAGGAGCCCTTGAGACATTCCCATATATCAGCGCTGTCCAAAGAAAACTACTTTAATTTGAATGGAAGTCAATGGAACCAGACCTCTCTCCAGGTGCTTTCAGACTAATGACATGGAGCGAAACCAGGCAGAGCCCGAAGCAGAGAGCAGTCCACAGGTCACATACTC
>JAMWET010006116.1:0-24451 GCA_024036415.1 Prochilodus magdalenae
TGCTATAACCAAGGAAAGTAGTCTCAGTTATAGCAGAGGACATGGTCTCTGAAGTAGACTGATCAGTTTCAGAGCTTCGGGGCTTCTTGGACGCCCTGAAGAAGCTCTTCACCCTCACAGTCATCTTTCTGCACACGTGGTGCAGTTTCGTGGTCTTATAGGGACGGGTGGTAGGAATGTCCCTCGATGTGTCTCCTTGATGGCTTTCCTTCAGGTCAGTTTGGAAACCTGACTGAGCCATCGCGTCTAGCATTGCGTCCAGGTTGGTGTCAATGGCAATGCTGCTGGGAAACTCAGGGGAGCTGAGTTCTCCAGACTTGTCTCGTGAGACGTTTAAATTAGTAGTGTCTTCAAGACGGCAATCTGCAAGTTCAACGTCTAGGATGTCGAACATCTCCCTGGCAACTCGACTGCATGTTGTCCTCCAGTCCTTGGACCAAAAGGAGTCCTTGCAGGAGGCCACCTTGCCGATTGCCGTCTGCATTGCGGTTTTGACCTCTCTGACAAAATCCTCAACTACGTTGGAGATCATATCAGAGGGGTCGTCTGTAGGTCTGCTGATTTCCTCTACGGCGGTACTGCCGGAGGAACTGACTGATGGGGATGCAGCTTTCTTCTTCAACTTCTCCTCCGCCAAGAAAACTGCATCCATCCCAACCACAGGAATCAGAGTGGACAGGTAACTCTGAATGGCTGATTTGCAGACTGACGTGACGATGTTGGAGCACAGAGATGAGAACTGCACTTTCGTCACCTGTTAAAGAAATACATCAATAAACAATCAATGAACAACGTTTAGGATATTTCAGCTCCTACCAACGACAATCTGACAACATTCATTCCTGAAAACGTGTTAGTGATTATATCTTCAATACTTACTGCCAGTGGAACATCAGTGGTCAGAGTCGTCCATTCCCTAGAAGTTATTACATGGTTAGTATGTTGAAGGAGGTTCTCAGTATCATATCAGTACAGAAGTCTTGTTATGATAATGAGGAATAAACATATTTAAGAACGATATTTCAAATCTAGAAATCTACATGTCCATATAGTCCTTCCCATAGGGGTTGAGATCACAAGACAAGTAAGTGGAGATCTCAAGATAACAGCCCTGAACATGTTCTGGACTCTCTGGACGTGCGTATAACAGAGAATAAAACAAAGCCAAAGAAGAAACATACTCATCACTGAGGCTGAACACAACGTCCAGAGTCTCCCGGAAGCATCTCAGCTTTTCCGGGGAAGGGGGCTCCTGTGGGGGCTTCTCCACAGTCTCTTCCTCGCTGATTCTTCCTACAGGCTCCATTGTATTATGGAGGATTTATCTTTATAGAGATCAAATTAAAATCACCAACAAGAACAACATTAATAATAATAATAATAATAATAATAATTAAGTAGTTGATTCTATTTAGAACCATTTAATGGTTCTTTACATGGTGAACTGGTTCTACATATAGATGGAGAACGTGTTGTATGTGGTTCTTGTGTTGTAATGATTTCAAGCTTGTATCAATAAAAGCCTTTGTAGTTCTATATAGAACCATATATAACACGTTCTCCATCATTCTAAAGAACCATCACTGACATCACTGTCTTCACTAAAGAACCCTTAAAGAACTACTTCATTAATAGTGTACTACTACTACTACTACTACTACTACTACTACTACTACTACTAATAATAATAATAATAATAATAATAATAATCTCCTTCTATCATATTGTTCTAGAACGTTCTGTCTCTTTCACTCAGGTTCTTTTTGACTGTCGGTTCTTTTTCTGTACATTTTAAAGAGAACTGAATAAAAGAATGTAGAGTATGTGGTATGTGTGTTACATTAAACACCTATAATAATAATAATAATAATAATAATAACAGTGTTGAGGGTTCTTTAGTAAAGACAGTGGTTCTGTTTAGAACCATTATCATGGTATAAGGAATAAGAGAGAGAGAGAGGAGGGAAGTCCCAGCCTACCTGTAGGAGATCTTCATCAGTATGAACTGCTGGATCAGCTGCACCAGTATTTATAGACTTCGGAATCACCCATTATGACATCATCACAGAGAGACACAGTGCAGAGTCAATGTCGCTCGTCCACTCAGTAGAAGCAGGTCTGTTCTATTCAGTGCATGGTGGAGTACAAAAGTTTGGGCACCCCTGGACCAAATGCCCGTTACTGTGAACAGTTCAACACGCTGAAGATGAAATGATCTCTGGAAGAGATGAAGTTAAAGATCACACAGACGCTTCAACATTTTAAACAATATCAGTGTATTTTTTTGGTTTTGTATAATTTTAGAGTGAAAACATGAAAGGAGACCCTCGCAAAAGTGTGGGACCCCTAGGGGATTCGAGACCCCAGATAACTCTGACCGAGGTCTCAGACCTTCATTAGCCTGTTAGGGTTATGGCTTGTTCACAGTCATCGTTAGGAAAGACCAGGTGATGCAAATTCCCAGACCTCTCCAACCTTGTCCCAAACACCAGCAGCCATGGCTTCTTCCACACCACCGCCCCACACTCTGAACACGCGGTCCACAGAACAGGAGAAGCTACTAGACAATAGCAGAGCGTCTTCAGGTTGCCAGTTCCTCAGGTCCATATGTAATTTGGAAATGGCAGTTAACAGGAACAGTGGAGGTTGAGATCAGGTCTGGAAGACCAAGGAAAACTTCAGAGACAGCTGCTCGTAGGATTGCTAGGAAGGAGAATCAGATCCTCCGCTTGACTGCAGGAGACCTTCAGGAAGATCTAGCAGACTCTGGAGTTGTGCTACATTGTTCTACTGCTCAGTGACACCAGCACTAATAAGGCCTTCATGGAAGAGTCATCAGAGGAACACCTCTCCTGTGTCCTCACCACTAAACCCAACATCTGGAGTTTGTAAAAGAGCCTCTAAACCAGCCTGATGGAGGCACGTCCTGTGGACTGAAGAGGTTAAAGTAGAACTCTTTCCCCGCAATAATCAGAGGTAATGTCTTTTAGGGGACGACATTCTGCATGTGCCTCTAAGACCAGGACACATTAGAACTAGCGATGCACCGATCCGATATTAGGATCAGATATCGATTCTGATATTAATAAAATTGGCTGGATCGGGTAATTAGGCCGATCCCCACTTTAATTTGTCAGAGATGTGTGCTATGCCGTCTATAGCAAGTTTGCAGGGCGCCTGTAGATGTACCGGTGAACTGTCTCACCTCAGCAAGGCTCGAACCGTGATCGCTGTGATCACAGACCAGCGCTACGAGGTGAGCTAACCGTTCCCCAACAGAACTGGATGTGCAGATGTGACCCCCCTGTACTTATAGAAGTAAGGAGTGATCAGTTATTTCTGTTTCCATATAGATATATAGATGTAGCTCCTTGTAAATTTGGTGGATTTTATTTGATTGTATTTCATTTCATGAGCTGAACATGTTTTAAAAGGTTTAAATCAAATACTGAACATATGGCCCTGTCAACCAGAAACCCCTCAGTGTACTGTCCTGACCGAGCGGAGAAACGAGGTGAACCTCTCCCTCGGGAAGTTTAGTTCTGTCCGGAGGCGCTGTTGCTCCTAGCACTGAGCTCCGTTAGCATTAGCCAAACCGGCTAACTCGGTCGTTAAGTTTAGCTGAAGTTCTCTTTCCCAGTGAACTGGACCGTGAACCTAACGACCAGAAGCGGGTGCTCATCCTACACCACCTCGGGAAAACCAGATAGCGGTCTGAGCAACCGTGGGCTCAGACTTCCTCTGGCAACGCTGGATTCCCCTCTCCGAAGCAAGTTAGCAGCAGCTTCTTCCCCCCGTTCCCCATCACAAAAGTGGGGTTTGGGAAGTACATACTGGGGGCGGCCCCTAGGGGGCGCGTGCGCAGTAGAGCAGATGCTGCGCGCTTCTCTATAACATAAAGGAAGAGAAGCCAGAGAGCACCCTTCTACTCGTCTCGTCTGTTTTTACTCTGTAACAGTACACAGAACATTATAAACTATCCAGAACTAGTGAAATCACATCTTCAAGGATGTACTGGTGGAGTGATATTGCCCAGGTGAAGTTAAAATGTAGATGTTTTAACCGAGTAAAGAGGAAGCTAACGGTTGCCATAGTAACGAATGTAATGTGGCTAACCGCTAACCGGAATGAACTTCGTACCGTACTGGGAGATTCTGTACAAGGTTATATCAGTATTTAAACACTGTTCAGAGGGATTTTAGGACACTGTACTGTTAGATTGTTTGTGTAGAGAATTTTATTGGTTCATTAAGCTGATGTTAACACGAAAGATGGATATCTGTTGATACTGTTCATTGTGTTATTAAGTTAGAAACACATAAGGATAAAAGTGAATGGTGTTTTCTCTAATGTCATGGAATATGTAGATGTTAAAAGCTGATTAACAGTATTTTCTGCACTTTATGGGGTTTATATACCTGACAAAAGCACTTTAAAGCACTGGTTTATAGAGTTATTATGAAAGCTAAAGGTAATTGAATGTATTCTGGAAATGTGCATTGAGTTGGTGTGGTTAATATGTGAAAGTGACTGAGACAGGAAAATTGTAAGAGTGTTTATTTAGAAGTCAGAGACCACACTTCTACTCGTCTCGTCTGTTTTTACTCTGTGAAACAGGTACATCTGTTTACAGCGCCCACCTCAGGCCTGTAACACAGAGGAGAATCTTACAAACGGGGGACAAACAAAGGCAGACAGGTACAGGACCAACATGTACCGGACATGTGCAAAGAGTAAGAGCAGTATCAGTAAGTATGTGGTTGTAAACAGTATAGATATATAAAGTGTTCAGTGCAGGTGGGAGAATAGCAGCTTAATGTTCAGGTAACAGCTAAATTGCCTAGCACAGATGTTCAGTAGATAAATAAATATTGATAAATAAGTGCACAGCTGGATGTTCAAGTATACAGGTTAAGTTAAAGTGCAGTGCAAACAGTCCTGTGAGGTAGGTGAGCCCAGTGTGTGCTGGGGGATCCTGGCTAGAAATCAGTAACAGTCTTTAGTGGTGTAGTCGTGTTCTGGTAGCTGTCTTTTATGGAGCAGGGCTCTAGAGTGCGACCAGTTTGGTCGCACATGCGACCTAATTTCTCAATTATGCACCAAAAAAAATCTGAGGTCGCACTGGTGCCGTTCGAGGGGGAAAAAAAGAAAAAGTCTTCCCGACTCTGAAAGTCTCCCTGTGGTTACAAAAACAGAGCCCGTTTCGTGGTCTAAACCAATCAAAGATAGTGAACCTCCTTTCTGTGGTATCACTGGTGGAGCAGGAGGTGGGTAAATAGGCTACATGTTGCTGGTCCCCGTTTAAGACATGTTAGGTTGTAGGGTAAATCGTTCAAGCAAATATAGACTTAGTATTAATACTTTGTTAATATTAGTCATCACCTAACACCTTCTAATACCCCATCATGTGTTCTGTTTTTAGACCTGATGTTTTAGAACTAGGAGGGACCATTATAAAATAAACTAATAAAAAATTTGCGTTTTAATAGAAGGAACAGGAGAGAGTAATTCTGATTAAAGGATTAACAGCTGTTGTTTCCTGAACACTGTGTTGTGGTTTTGTGTATTTCTCAGCTTGTCTTATAATAGCTTATTGAAACAACATGACATTATAGCTACATGTTGGGGTACAGTAATCAAAATCTAGTAGTTCAAGAAGAATTTAAAATGTTTTATTTCCAATTTACTGAAGGAGCCCCAACATGGCTCTGTAAATAGATACATTATACACCTCCCACGACTAGAACAAGGGAAAAGAATGGGTAGAAGAATGGGTATTAGTTTAACGATGCATCGGACCATGTTAGTTCAGTGCTAACCTCCATCGGACCATGTTAGTTCAGTGCTAACCTCCATCGTTGTATGTGAAACGCACCCCAGAACGGTGAGTAGCCTCGGCCCGTCAGATAAACAGAGCAGGTGTAGGTGCGGATGACGAGAGACAATGAAAAGAATGATTTACAACATTTTGGTTAAGAATGTTCAGTTCAGGCCTGGTCCGTTCAAAAATTGTTAACCTGGGAGGCTAACGGCTCCGTGTCAGAGCGTTGGTTATGTCAAGCCCTGGTCCGGAGACGGCATCAGATAACTAGCCACATACGATCGACTCCGAGTCACAGCCTGCACTGACTGTAAGGAGTGTGGGAAGACCATGGCCGACAGTAGTGTGTTTGTGACTGGTTCTAATACATTTAGAATTGAAGCGCTAAAAAAGCACACCGCATCTATCAAACACATTACATGCCCTGTAGAATTGTGCTTCAAATAAAGAACTTTATGTTGACCACATTGTTAGTTAATCATTTACAAGTCAATATTGCCTATATGGACAGCGATTTAAAAAAAGAAAAGAAAAAGTGAACATGTAAAACTGCTGTTCTGAATGTGATGCAGTTGAAAATTTGGGTGCACCTAAGAAAAAACGTTAGGCGCACCAGTGCAACCAGTTCAAAAAGTTAGTCTAGAGCCCTGTGAAGGACCGGATCTGCCAAAATAAAAAAATAAAAGGGTTAATTCTTAAATTAAAATGGTAAAGAAATAATGGTATGGAGGACCGGATCTGCCAAAATAAAAAAATAAAAGGGTTAATACTTAAATTAAAATGGTAAAGAAATAATGTATGGAGGACCGGATCTGCCAAAATAAAAAATACAAAAATAAAACACTAAATAAAATGAACATTTAAATAAAAATAACCAGGATTTGTATATATTCTTTGCTATGATTTTATTTATACGCTTATTTTCTTTTTTTGCATTTATATATTCCTCATTTTTATTCTTGTACTGTTTATTAATGTTTTATTAAGGTCTCCCTTCATTTTATATATATATTCTGCATATATTATTCAAACATGGTTATTTTAAAATCTATTTATTTAATACATACTATTTTTGCATAAAATATAATTTAATTATTTTTATTTTTATTAATTAATTAATTAATTTATTTCTGTTTTTCTTCTTTCATATGATAATGAGGAGGCGTGTTTTTCATGTTCAGGCTTAGCAATCAAGTGCAGGACGACAGGAGTTGATTTCGAGGAGAGCTATGTAGATTGGCTATGCTTTCGGGCGAAAGACTCCGAGTGGCTAATGTCGGGGCGCAGGTCGGTGTCGGATCTGCTCAGAGAGGCAGCTTCTCGCCTCGATGAAATGAGCAGAGTATGTGTTTTGACCTTTATTGAGGATGTATTATTTAGTTATTAAATATGTCTTGGTGTTTTTTGTAGTTCTAGCATCACAGCCACGTTCCGACCCAGTTTCTAAGCGCTGCTAGTGCTGCTAGCTGAACACACGTAGAAGTGATGGTAAATTACTGTTACAGTAGCCTATTATTTCTATGGTTGTAGTATATATTCACCACTACCGAAACATCACTTAACCGTAATAAGCTGCATATCTTGCGATATAGAAAAATCTTTACAATGAAAAGCAGCTAGGTCTGGATAACGTGTAGTTTCGCCTTCTGAAGAGTAAGGTATGTTTGGGAAGCCATCTTCACCAAGCTTGCCAGTTTTATGACCACCTTCATCAAGTTGGCCATGGTGAAGATCAGCTAAGCACTCAAATAATGTTTTTAGCTTATCTGTCTCCTTGACCATCTAAGACTGAAAACAGCTAGCTACTAGCTATAGTAAACTGGATATTTTAACCAGGAATGTCTTGAGAAATGGTGAGCACTGTACAAATTATGCCTCTCACAGTTTCTGCTATGTGGGTATCAGTCAGTCAAGTATATAAAGAGATGTGTTGAAGATTAATTAGCTGCACTGTGTTTTGTACTTTTTACCATCTTAGGTTAGTCTTAGTCTTCTTGCACTGTATCAGCTAATGCATCCGGAACCACTGTATTGTGTTCTGGTACTTCTGGAACTGGTACTGCTTCAGGCACTACTGGGACTGCATCTGGTACTGCATCTGGCACTACTTCATGCATGGCATCTTTGCGAGGGTCTGTAGGCCTACATCCAGTGGACGGTAAGCTCATACACATGGAGTAACCTATTACAAGTCATCATAATTAACAGCAGGGTTTTGCATTGAAGTAATGAACGTTTTGCATTTTAAAGTTTACTAAAAATAAAAATAATAAAATCAGAGTATGCAAACAATGTACTGAAGCTGTGAACATCTGCATTTTTTGTGGCAGTAGACGACCCTTTCAGTGTTTGGTATGATGTGCTGGAGTTTGGAAATTATGTTTTTTAATTCTATAAGTCCAGTATGCAGATATGATTAATTAGACACATACAAAGTGATTGGATATAATACAGTGATTAAACATGTTACAGTGGCTTTTCCTGTGCAACTACAACAAATTTCAAATAACCAACAGGAAAACAAGTTGGTTTAAATAAATCTTGGACAGACCTGTAGATGTTTCTGTGGTATATACACAAATTGTTAAGCATCAAAAAGGAAGTTTCAGATAAAAGTAGTACCCATTATGTTTGTATGTCTGAAGCGGCAGTAAAATATTGGACAGATGACTTGACAAAATATATTTTAAAAAGTCAGCGCAGGATAATATTTATTTCCAAGTCATTCAAAAATACTTTCAGGGTCTAGTAGTCAGAATATTCACATTTAGACTGTATGGGTTGGTTTCTTAGGATTAAAACTAGCCATGGACTTGATGGGGTGAATAGAGATTCTCCATAACATGAAAATCAGAAATAGACATAATCCCTGCCTGGGAAGCTGACCATAAAAGTTATAACTGTAAATAAATAACAGAACGTTTAATATGAGAGTTAAACTTTCGAGGTATGAAACCTGATGTCATATTAAAATATATGTGAACATTACAAATGCACATAACACATCTGAGACATCTTTTTTGTAATTTGTTCCACTCACTTTGTTCTCCTACTAATATACAGGGGTTGGACAATGAAACTGGAACACCTGGTTTCAGACCACAATCATTTATTAGTATGGTGTAGGGCCTCCTTTTTCGGCCAGTACAGCGTCAGTTGGTCTTGGGAATGACATATACTGCGTCCTGCACAGTGGTCAGAGGGAGTTTAAGCCATTCTTCTTGCAGGATAGTGGCCAGGTCACTACGTGATGCTGGTGGAGGTTCGTCCTTCTTGGTGGTATGCTGACATTACCCTGGATACCGTGGCTCTTGATACATCACAAAGACTTGCTGTCTTGGTCACAGATGCGCCAGCAAGACGTGCACCAACAATCTGTCCTCTTTTGAACTCTGGTATGTCACCCATAATGCTGTGTGCATTGCAGTATGTTGAGCAGAACTGTGCTCTTACCTGCTAACTGAACCTTCACACTCTGCTCTTACTGGTGCAATGTGCAATTAATGAAGATTGGCCACCAGGCTGGTCCAATTTAGCCATGAGACCTCCCACACTAAAATGACAGGTGTTTCAGTTTCATTGTCCAACCCCTGTAAGTATACAGCTCCACCAAATGTAAAGTTTACAAGTATGTTTGTATGTGCGCGTGTGATAATAATGTGTATTCTGTACAGTAATTATCCAGTGGGACGCTCCTATTTGTGTTGTTAAATCCAAGTGGTGACCTTTTTTTGGTCAGGTGTGTGTGTTTGTGTGTTTGTGTGCAAATAAGTAGGATATCATTTGGAAACTGTTAGACTTGATCCAGATAACAAGACTGATGTGTGGGACAGTCCCTAATGAGCTTACCTAAACCTACTGAAAAACCTGCACAGACCAGCATGGTCTGGTTAAGCTGGTCACCCAGAATGGCCATGCTGATTGGCCAATACCACAGTGCTGTATACTCACAGTGACGGAAATGAAATTTAAGTTGCACATTGTTTGTTTGTCATATTATTTCACAGGCAGCCAGGACCACTCGCAGGAGTTTATGGAGTTCCTTTAAACCTCATTTCCAAAACTGAGAGATGCAGGCGGATTTGAGCCGATGAGAATTTCAGGAACCACAAGGAGCCGTCATCTTGTAGTTGTGCCTTGCCCCAACGAGGGATACACTGTGAGATATCTGAAGGATCCTAGCACAATTATAAATCATGCCACTCTTTACATTCGCCCCCTGCAAAGGAATTTGAGTCTGGAGCACGTAAGATTTGATTTGTCCATTCATGTTTATTTTACCAATCCATCTAGTAAATTTGAGGACTGTGGTTTTGAATGATAATTTAGCTACAAGTTATTTTAACATTATCTAAAGATGCAGATGCTACGTCATTGCTGTGTCTTTGTCTTTACAAATAGGAATTAAATGAAAGATCAGTTAATGCACAAACTGGACCCCTGATGCCATGTCTAAATTGTGGAGAGGATTTTCCATTTTCTCAGATAAGACGACACAGTGAAGCCTGTTCAAGGTACTGCTTTGAATACAGAAAGGATTATGATGATCATGTTTTAGCAGTTATGTTTATTTGTAAGTAAATGCTGCTGAATGTATTGTGATATCTGTTGTGAAAAAAAATAAAGCCTAGAGTCTTGTTTTTATCATGTAAGAATGTGCAGTATTATATGGATCCTGTTACATGTGTTAACAGTCCACTTCAAAAGCAGGCCTGAAACAGAAGCTTTAAAATGATTTTCTCGTCTCTAAGAGAGATATATATTCTGTGATATATATATGGCAGTGTGTGGCATTTCATTCTTTGTTTAAATACACTGACACAAAGACATGTGATAGCAGTGTATAAATTATGAAGTGGTATTACTTCAGAGGACAGCTTGGGAACACCCACCATGGGACCCTGTTGTCAACAAGGCACTGTGAACGCTGGTGGTGGTTCTATACTGGTGTGGGGTGTGTTCTTATGGCATGGATTGGGTCCACTGGTCCACCCAAACATGTCATTGACCAATGCTCGCTATGTTTCACTGCTTGGTGGTTGTCCAGAATTGGTTCAAGGAGCATTATGGAGAGTTCAGACAAATGTTGTGGCCTGCATGTTTGCTTGACAGGTGCCCAGTCGAGGCATTCTACTCCTATACCTTGGTTGAACTCTGAAAATGTACAACGCCTTGCCATTATACAGGTGTGGGCATTCCCAAGCTGTCCCCGGAGGTAACGTTACTTCATAATCAGTTTACATACTGCTATCGCATGACTTGACACTATCACATAATATGTCTGTGTATTTTACTATTACCATCTAACACAACTTTTCTCTGGTGAATCACAGGGTGAAAGGGAGGAAGAGAATGAAAGGGAGAACGAGAGTGAAGCTGTCCCTAGAACAATTTTGACCTCTTCCTCTCAGCACCCCATTGTAGATTTGGTAATGGAGGAGAGTCTGGAGACAGGTTCAGTTGAGGGTTTGTACTGAGTGTTTTACAGATTAAGGGGCGGAGTTTGCACATCTTAATGTTTCTGAATATTTTAGTAAATTTAAATGTATACAGCGCTTTAAAGGTTAGACGCCTCACCTGTTGATGTACAGATGTAGGTTTATAAACCTACTAGCTGATGGTGTTATGTCTGCATTAACAGCAAGGTCATCTGGTATTTCAGTGTCAAGGAATCCAGGACATTCTTTTGATGGTAAGCACATGTATCTCTGATGATGACAGGTGAAAGCCTGTGAGAAAATATTTTATAAATGTTAATCTGAACAGCATGCAGTTACAATTTTAATAATAGTCATTTCCTTTTTTGGGATGCATATGTAATTTTTGGAGTTGTGTGTACTGCAGACTGACTGGTAAAGATTCCAGTTATTTCCTAAATAATACAGCCATAGAATGTACTGAGAATTTCACATGACGTATCTATATATATATAAAGTACCACTTAAGAATGTGTCCATGATGACCATATTCACCAGCCGTCCTTAAAAAGCAATGTCCTCTTAAAATCCACTTAGACACTTTATGTCAGACACCAATCCAGAGCAATATTGGACATGTGGCATAAAAGATCAATTTGATCATTTCCACTTTGATTCTCAAACCTCCTCAGTGGCAAGCAGGGACTAGGTTTGCTTCACTACACCTGGGTGTTTTGATTTGAAAGGTGACTGGGCGATCGGTGAAGGAGTCAACAGGTACGTCCTGTCTACAGTAATGGAAAATCTTCAGAATGGATTCATTCTTGAGGAAGACACAGGTAAAAAACAAATATTGATTTTGGTAGTTTTGCTGTGTTTGATTGAAAAAATATATGCCTGTCAATCAAAATTAAACATGTTTCTTCTCACGACTTTGCTCTTTGAGGACGAGCAAGACCATCTTGTTCCATGCACATCTCGGGCACTTGTGGAAAGTGATTTTTTTTGTTACTGCTGGAGGCATAATTGGGCACTGTTTCTTAAATGATGGCCCACGTCTTACTGGGTTGAGCCCTGCCATAGTACATGTACTCTTTGGAGGGGAGCAAGAGACAGCCACAATCAGTGTATCTGACTGTGTGGACCAGGATGTTCGGGATGTTGTTTGTCTGGTTCGGAAAATAATTATTATATTTAAGTCATGTTTAAATGACTGCTTCTTCAAAAGATAAATAATAATATCTTGTAAAATGTTTTGCATTGGAACCTATTTGCAGACTGTCAGTTCTCACTGAACTCTCTATTGTCTTTGATCAGTTGGAAGGAACCAAGGAACTTTCTCAGGGCCAGAAATCAATGGTCCTTTCGGTGAGCCTGCCCTGGGACTTGCCTGGTGTCATGTCAGAGAACAGGCGGTGGCTTAGGGAGAAAATTCTTCTCCATGCTGTGAGATCATTTTAGTTTTCAGATCCTTACCTTGTTGGATTACAGAGTTCCACTGTGACGATCCTCTCTAATAACGATATAAAGTATTATGGTCATATATGTGTTTTATTTTCTTTTTCTTTCCAGTGTTTATCAGCTTCATAATTGTTTTGTAATACAGTCACAGGTTCTTGGCAGAAGTACCAAGCAAGTGAAGCAAATGAAGAGAGGCCTGAAAGACAGTGTTTTGGAGCTTTTTAGCACCAGACCAGACACTGTGCCTATCTTATTCCCAAGGGCCTCTGAGACTGAGATCACCTCAAGTAAGCTAAACCAGCAAACAAATCAGTAATCTGTGATATGGCTGAATCCTTTAAAAAAACAGTAGGGTTACTGTGTCTAAAACCATGAATCTGTTTATTCTTAGATGATTCTGGACAAAATCATTTGGCCACAGGAGGAAGACACTGATGAGGACACACTTCCCCTGGAAGACCAATGCCGAGTGTTAAGTTTCCTCCGGAAGTTTATAGAAACTGGTATTTTGCCACATTTGATACTCTGATAATATTTTGGTATGATACCATATAGGATACAGAGGATTTTCATTTCTTTTGCTTTTATTCCTCTGCTTCTCTCTCTTTCTTTTCCTCTTTTTCTTATCTCTCTATTGTCTTTGTCGTACCAGCTACCCCTTTACAAAGGTGTAGAGAAGACTGTTGTTTGATTGGGGTGTGGGAATGTTGGGGAGTAGGGATCACAGGACTGCACTAGTTTGTGTGTAGCATGACGGTCTAGAGGCTGAGTTCCCCTCAAAGATTAGGCGGGGC
The DNA here is from genome assembly GCA_024036415.1 of Prochilodus magdalenae. NCBI lineage: Eukaryota > Metazoa > Chordata > Actinopteri > Characiformes > Prochilodontidae > Prochilodus > Prochilodus magdalenae. Next base: position 13,494 of record JAMWET010006116.1, read on the forward strand.
TCCGAAGTTTGAGTTGCACACAGGTGATGTTTTATTGTACACAAGCACGCACAAAGTGGAAGAAAAGAGTGGAGGTGTAAAATAAACAGGTTGCAGTGCAACTAAAAAGACTAGGACAACAATAGACTATTTCCAAGCACACGAGCCGTCCACTGCGGATATTCCTGGCTAAGCGTCAGCCAGGTCGTGCCGGCGGCCGCAAGGCCATTTAGACACCTCCCGCTTCTGAATGAATTCCCCCCTTTTAACCCCCTAGCCCCGCCCCATTTGGTTAACCCAAACCATTCCCCAGGGCTAGCGAGGGGATACACAAAACAAACAATGACTAACCAACTTCAGGACAATAAACACAATACAAACAACACCTTACAAGAAGCTTCCGTTTACACACTCATCACACTCGTTTATATTCATTTACTCTTAACCCTTTTCTGTCTCTCCCCACAGGTTCTCGGATCCCACCTCCCCCCTTCTACACACAGCCGTGGGCTCTACCGGCCAGTATAAGGGAAGCCCTGGAAGGCGCCCACACTCCGCTGAGGATCAGGACAGAACAAGGTAAGTATTTCTTCTATGTACATTTATAATAATTTAAGTTTCAGTCCCGTCATTGTCCCCCTGTTTATGTCCCGGTGCCCTTTCACAGTCTTAGTGATGGGACTGGGATTTACTGACCCCATCACAGGGGGCTAATATGACTGACCCCTCAGGTGCAGCTTGTTGGCTTGATCAGCCCGGGTCATTCTGGGGGTTGGACCCTTACACTCACCTGATGAAGGCTTTGGAAAGACTTGTTCACACCTATCTTTCACTGTTTTCAGTGAACACACTTTCATATATATACCTGAGTAATCACAAAATGCAGCTATCCAAACCAACTTGGCCCTATGTGAAAAAGTAATTGCTCCCTAAACCTAATAACTGGTTGTGGTGGGAACAGCTGCAGTTAAGCATTTGCACCAACTGGCAATGAGTTTTTCGCATCTCTGTGGAGGAATTTTGGCCCACTCTTCTTCACAGAATTGTTTTAATTCAGCCATATTGGAGGGTTTCTGAGCATGAATGGCCTGGTTAAGGTCATGTCACAGCATCTCAGTTGGACTTTGACTGGTCCACCCCAATACCCTCTGTCTGTTTTCTCTGAGCCATCCAGAGGTGGATTTGCTGGTGTTCTTCTGGTCATTGTTCTGCTGCAGAACCCAAGTAAACTTGAGCTTAAAGTCACAAACTGCTGGCTGGATATTCTTCTTTAGGATTTTCTGGTAGAGAGCAAAATTCATGGCTCCATCCATCACAGCAAGTAGTCCAGGTCCTGAAGCAGCAAAGCAGCCACAGGCCATCACACTACCACCACCATGTTTGACTGTCGGTATGTTGTTGGTCTTTTTCTGAAATAACTCGTCTCAAGGCGTTTTTTTTGGCACATGTGAGACGGGCCTTGAATTTTCTTTGGAAGTCTTGGTCAGTCCACAGTCTCTTTCTTATTTTCCATGAAAACTGACCTTTGAGGGCATCAGGCCTGCAAGGCTTTTTTTTGGGTTCAAATGTGAGATGCCACCATACTTCCATATGGTTGCACATGGTTTCCGTATGTGGATAATAGCTCTCCCTGTGGTTTCACTCTTACAGATAGCTTTGTAACCTTGTCTAGACTGATAGATGTCATTACTTAGTTTCTGATCTGTTCTTGAATTTCTTCAGATCGGGGCATGTTTGATTGTGAGATGTGTTAGCTGACTTCATGTTGTCAGACAGGTTGAATTCAAGTCATTTCTTCATTCTACAGGTCTGGCAGTAATCAGGCCTGGTGTGACTAGTGAAATTGAACTCAGCTTTCCAGAAAATGTATTAAACGTATTAACACAGTAAATTCATGAGGGGTGGATATCTGTCCTGATAGTCTCCTGTTCTATTGATCATTAATCCTCTTCTAATGAGAGTGAATGTGTGAAATGAGGGACATAAACAATCACAGAATCATGTTGTTGTTGTTTATTGGTCTAATTTGAGAGACGTCCTATGAATCCTGCATACATAATGCTTTATAGATGCATTTAGATGGTGCTTTATGGCCTACGTAACACTGTATAGAACCGAAAGCTTACAGCTACACGTAGAACACTGTCTAAAACAAGAGCGTATGACTTTATAATATCCTTAACAATCTAACATCCGGGTCCAAGCCCCCAGTGAGCAAGCCAAAGGCGACAGTGGCAAGGAAAAACTCCCTCAGAGTAAGAGGAAGAAACCTCGAGAGGAACCAAGACTCAAAAGGGGAACCCATCCTCCTCTGGTCCACGCCGGATATCAGTGTTCTAATACAGGATGGAACCTAAAGTCATATACTCTGGATTCATACAGTGTTCCGAGTGTACTAGACCATCTCACAGTCCCTGGGTCGTCACGTCCGGCTGTCGATAGCAGCGTTATCAAACTTCCGCCTGCACCGTTAAACAGAGAAGTCTCCGGTTTGTTGGGTTGGACTCCTTTCAGATACAGTGTGCTCAGAACCCACGAGCAATGACAGACTATCCTCTGTTCTGCTCGGCGGGTCTGTGAGCACTACAGTACAATCTCTCAGCAAGTGAACTGAGCAAGTGGTGTTGGTGCATTTAGAAGCGGGCGGTTCTCAGTCATTGCTTACTACATGAGCAGAAGCCATTTAACCCTGCTATTAACACTTCCTCATTAACGAACTCAGACCTGTGAGGTGGAGCCTGGTGTTATGAAGTGTCATTCAGGTCATATAACATCTTATAAATACATGTACAATACAATATGAATGCAGGACTTATAGGAGGTGTTACCAAGACACTGGCTGAGTCGGGTGGGGGATGGGCAGGTCAGTCACTGGAAGGGGTTGGGCAGGGCTTTGCGGATTAATGAGAAGACCCTCGATAGATGTTTGCGGGTCTTCTTAAAGAGGGACGAGGCAGGCTCAGGATGGTCAGACGCCGTGCCAGCAGGACGTACTCTAATGAATGTCTAGATGGAGAAAGATTTCAGAAAGAAAAATAGGAATATTATTTTAAGGAAGAGAAATTGGGAATGAATTAAGCTCTTAGGCTTTAGTCAGTAAATCCCAGGTTAGACCTCAGTGACTAAAACTGGACTAGAATATGGAACTCATCTTCAAATATTAGTGATTATTAAACTCCTATTAGTTCTTCAGTAATGATTCCTCTAGGAATCAAATGCTACCAGTTCTCTAATGAGATGTACATTGATGTCATATGTACTAATATGATTATTAATTTGGGCTTTACTGAGCAAATATCAAGATCTTAATAAACTCCCAGTATGACTCTTTATAACACAGTAACACCAACAATAACAAGTCAATAACAATAAGCCATAATGCAGGAAGTCATATGACTAGTGTATGCCTGATCATACCTTCACTCTACGACGGATGAAAGGAAGTCGTTCTGCATGAATGGAGAAGAATCTGAAACGGCTCTTCTCCACAGTCGGAGGGTCTGGATCCACAGACCTGGATGATGTTGTGGGAGCATCAGGTGAACCGGTGAAATCCATTTCCAAGATCTCACGCTTGCTCTCCGAGATACCGTCCTCACAGCACACCAGCAAGGACAGACTGTCCTCTGTCTGGCTCTGTGTGTCCGTCAGCACCTCAGTGAAAAGGCATTCCTCGTCAATGAAGGTGCATGGTGCACTAGAAGACCAGACTGAGGGTCTGTCCTGGGCTCCAAGACCTCCGCTGGTGCCTGGCGTCTCTTCATCCAACACAACAGGTGATGTCATGTGTTGGAGCACGGTCTTAACTGACACGTCATCAAACACTTGGGACAACGATGTAGAGTGTTGTAGGCTGTCCCATAGAAGCTGGTCCCTCACCCATGATGTTACCAGGGGTGAGGCTGAAAAATGTCTGCGCATGTTGGGTGGGGCGCTAACCTCAGAGTCTGCATGGGGTAATGGGTCCTCAGTGTCTTGGTACTGGGGCGATTCGGTATTTGGACTGCTATAACCAAGGAAAGTAGTCTCAGTTATAGCAGAGGACATGGTCTCTGAAGTAGACTGATCAGTTTCAGAGCTTCGGGGCTTCTTGGATGCCCTGAAGAAGCTCTTCACCCTCACAGTCATCTTTCTGCACATGTGGTGCAGTTTCGTGGTCTTATAGGGACTGGTGGTAGGAATGTCCCTCGATGTGTCTCCTTGATGGCTTTCCGTCAGGTCAGTTGGGAAACCTGACTGAGCCATCGCGTCTAGCATTGCCTCCAGGTTGGTGTCACTGGCAATGCTGCTGGGAAACTCAGGGGAGCTGAGTTCTCCAGACTTGTCTTGTGTGTCTTTCAAATAGGTGGGGTCTTCAAGACGGCAATCTGGCAATTGAACGTCTAGGATGTTGAACATCTCCCTGGCAACTCGACTGCATGTTGTCCTCCAGTCCTTGGACCAAAAGGAGTCCTTGCAGGAGGCCACCTTGCCGATTGCCGTCTGCATTGCTGTTTTGACCTCTCTGACAAAATCCTCAACTACGTTGGAGATCATATCAGAGGGGTCGTCTGTAGATCTGCTGGTTTCCTCTACGGTGGTACTGCCGGAGGAACTGACTGATTGGGATGCAGCTTTCTTCTTCAACTTCTCCTCCGCCAAGAAAACTGCATCCATCCCAACCACAGGAATCAGAGTGGACAGGTAGCTCTGAATCGCCGACTTGCAGACTGACGTGACGATGTTGGAGCACAGAGATGAGAACTGCACTTTCGTCACCTGTTAAAGAAATACATCAATAAACAATCAATGAACAACGTTTAGGATATTTCAGCTCTTACCAACGACAATCTGACAACATTCATTCCTGAAAACGTGTTAGTGATTATATCTTCAATACTTACTGCCAGTGGAACATCAGTGGTCAGAGTCGTCCATTCCCTAGAAGTTATTACATGGTTAGTATGTTGAAGGAGGTTCTCAGTATCATATCAGTACAGAAGTCTTGTTATGATAATGAGGAATAAACATATTTAAGAACGATATTTCAAATCTAGAAATCTACATGTCCATATAGTCCTTCCCATAGGGGTTGAGATCACAAGACAAGTAAGTGGAGATCTCAAGATAACAGCCCTGAACATGTTCTGGACTCTCTGGACGTGCGTATAACAGAGAATAAAACAAAGCCAAAGAAGAAACATACTCATCACTGAGGCTGAACACAACGTCCAGAGTCTCCCGGAAGCATCTCAGCTTTTCCGGGGAAGGGGGCTCCTGTGGGGGCTTCCCCACAGTCTCTTCTCCGCTGATTCTTCCTACAGGCTCCATTGTATTATGGAGGATTTATCTTTATAGAGATCAAATTAAAATCACCAAGAAGAACAACATTAATAATAATAATAATAATAATAATAATAATAATAATAATAATGAAGTAGTTGATTCTATTTAGAACCATTTAATGGTTCTTTACATGGTGAAATGGTTCTACAGATTGATGGAGAACGTGTTGTATGTGGTTCTTGTGTTGTAATAATTTCAAGCTTGTATCAATAAAAGCCTTTGTAGTTCTATATAGAACCATATATAACACGTTCTCCATCATTCTAAAGAACCATCACTGACATCACTGTCTTCACTAAAGAACCCTTAAAGAACTACTTCATTAATAGTGTACTACTACTACTACTACTACTACTACTAATAATAATAATAATAATAATAATAATAATAATCTCCTTCTATCATATTGTTCTAGAACGTTCTGTCTCTTTCACTCAGGTTCTTTTTGACTGTCGGTTCTTTTTCTGTACATTTTAAAGAGAACTGAATAAAAGAATGTAGAGTATGTGGTATGTGTGTTACATTAAACACTAATAATAATAATAATAATAATAATAATAATAATAACAGTGTTGAGGGTTCTTTAGTAAAGACAGTGGTTCTGTTTAGAACCATTATCATGGTATAAGGAATAAGAGAGAGAGAGGAGGGAAGTCCCAGCCTACCTGTAGGAGATCTTCATCAGTATGAACTGCTGGATCAGCTGCACCAGTATTTATAGACTTCGGAATCACCCATTATGACATCATCACAGAGAGACACAGTGCAGAGTCAATGTCGCTCGTCCACTCAGTAGAAGCAGGTCTGTTCTATTCAGTGCATGGTGGAGTACAAAAGTTTGGGCACCCCTGGACCAAATGCCCGTTACTGTGAACAGTTCAACACGCTGAAGATGAAATGATCTCTGGAAGAGATGAAGTTAAAGATCACACAGACGCTTCAACATTTTAAACAATATCAGTGTATTTTTTTGGTTTTGTATAATTTTAGAGTGAAAACATGAAAGGAGACCCTCGCAAAAGTGTGGCATCCCTAGGGGATTCGAGACCTCAGATAACTCTGACCGAGGTCTCAGACCTTCATTAGCCTGTTAGGGTTATGGCTTGTTCACAGTCATCGTTAGGAAAGACCAGGTGATGAAAATTCCCAGACCTCTCCAACCTTGTCCCAAACACCAGCAGCCATGGCTTCTTCTACACCTCTGCCCTGCACTCTGAACACACGGTCCACAGAGCAGGAGAAGCTATTTTAAGAATTTTATTGGTTCATTAAGCTGATGTTAACACGAAAGATGGATATCTGTTGATACTGTTCATTGTGTTATTGAGTTAGAAACTCATAAGGATAAAAGTGAATGGTGTTTTCTCTAATGTCGTGGAATATGTAGATGTTAAAAGCTGATTAACAGTATTTTCTGCACTTTATTGTTTAACAAAAGACTCCGAGACCGACGTTTGCAGAACTAAAAACCAGGAATGGTTTATTAAAAGGCACATGCTATTTGCACCCGGGTATACGTAGCAGTGTGTACTATTTGCAGATCAGAAGTTTAAACTGAGAGAATGTATCATTTTAAGGGAAAAATATGTTGTTTCAAAATTTCATGGCGTCAACAAATCCCAAAACAAGGGACAAGGCCATTTTTACCACTATGTGGCATCCCCCCTTCTTCTTACAACACTCAACAGACGTCTGGGGACAGAGGAGACCAGTTTCTCAAGTTTAGAAATAGGAATGCTCTCCCATCCATGTCTTATACAGGCCTCTAACCGTTCAATCGTCCTGGGAGTGATGTTTAAGTGCCCGGAGATCACGAGCATCCAGTAGAGTTTTACGGCCTTGACCCTTACGCACAGCGATTGTTCCAGATTCTCTGAATCTTTTGATGATGTTATGCACGGTTGATGATGATAACTTAAAAGTCTAAGTTGCTATTTTACGCTGGGTAACACCATTCTGGTATTGCTGCACTATCTTTCTGAGCAACAATGGTGGAATTGGTGATCCTCTTACCATCTTGGCTTCAGAGAGACACTGACAATCTGGGAAGCTCTTTATTTTTATACCCAATGATGTTAGTCAATTGAGCCTAATTAGTGTTAATTGGTACTTCCAGCTGATTGTTATATGCTTCAATTTTCCTTTTTCCATCCACTTATTGCTACTTGTCCCCAACTTTTTGACGCCATGAAATTTTGAAAACAACATATTTTTGCCATTAAAATGATACATTCTCTTAGTTTTAAACTTTTGATCTGTGAGAGTTTGTGTTGAAGATTCTGAATAATGGATATTAGATGTTGGCACCTCTGTCCACATCATTGCATTCAGTTTTTATTCACAATTGTGTTTAGTGTCCCAACTTTTTTTTGGAATGCATCCGGTTTTGTACATACTTAAACACAAAAACACTGATATATTCAACAATACTACTACAAGTGATTTTAGGATCTGTTCATGTCATGTGAGGGAAAGATGTCTCACGGTATTAGTTTAATACTTGAAAATTACTTTAAAAAATTACAGTTGGTGGCTCTTAAAAAATCAACCATGGTATATTTTGCCAAACTACTGGTTGTAGTATGTTGGTCAGATGGGTCACTGTATACTACAAGTGATTTTAGATCTGAATGTCATGTGGATGTCTCATAATCGTAATTTAATACTTGAAAATTACATTTAAAAATTAACTAAAATTCAGTGATGGTATATTTTATCAAACTAAAGGTTGTAGTATGTTCTTGAGTTGGGTCACTGCATACTACAAGTGATTTTAGATCTGTATGTCATATGGATGTCTCACAGTAATAATTTAACACTTTAAAATTACTTTTAAAAATTAACAAAATCAGTAATGGTATATTTCACCAAGCTAAAGGTTGTAGTATGTTTGTCAGATGGATCACTGTATACTACAAATGATTTTAAATCTGTATGTCCTGTGGATGTCACAGAGAAGTAATTCAATCCTTATAAAAAATTAACCAGTAATCAACTATTGCATATTTTATCAAACTATAGTCTGTAGTATGTTTGTAAGATCTGTTTTAATAAATCACAAATCATTTCATTACTTTTGTGTAAAAGCAGATATTCACATTATCTGTGTATTTCAGTACGTTTCCAGTCTTTATAAATCAACAGTCTCCTCGTGTCTCTGAATCTTGTACGTTTTGAAACAGTAACCGCAGTTTAGAGACGGTCCCTTGTTGTCTTCAGCGCCCGCTGCGGCGATTCTGGCTATTTTCATCAAACGTACTCGGCCAAAGGAAAGATCGGGAACTTTGACGAAATATAATGGCTGTAGTTTGTTCCCTGATTTACAACGGCTTAGAAAATACAGTTTTAGGAGGTTTTCTGTGAGCGGCAGAATATCCGCCGAATATCCAATATCAACCTAACTTTACCGACCTGTTAGCTATAACGCTCCTATTAGCTCAAAAATATCAGTGTTCAGTCAACAGTGTTCGTTGGATAATAATTATCACACTATTTCTTAAATATATATCTTAAAATGTAGAGTTAAATTGAGTGATGGACCTTTATATACATAACTATTAACCAAATTTAGAACTTCCCCATTTCCATCCTAATTAAGCTGATTGTCTTCCAGGTTTTTGGACTATCGGTTTCACTTTTCATTTGTTATTAAGTCCTTTTCGCTTTCTTGCATTCATTGGTAAACATGCGCAGATGGGTTTGCTTTCTTTTTTTTTAATTAAGGGGTGAAAATAGCCTGGCTGTGTGGCAAATGCTACTTGTACCCGGGTGCAAATAGACACTCCGTTATTTTTAAAAAACAGGCAATCACAGCAAGCACCAGTACACAGCGAAAACAATGGGAGAAGCTAAATCAGAGTCAGGGACAGGCGGAGGTCAGAACCAGGTAGAACAAGCAGCGGGGGCGAACAAGTTTAAAGGGGAAAACCGAAGAGAGAAAGCAGAGGTACAAACCGTAGAGTCAGAACACGAGCAAAAGGGATAAGGCGAAAAAGTAGTAAAGGAACGAAGGGAGTCAGAAACCACAGTAAGACCATACGAAGAAAGAACGCTCAGGATTGCTAACCTAGGTTTGGCAAAGCTTCGCAAAGTGTGAGTGTTTGTGAGTGGCTTAAATACAGGAAGTAATTGGATACAGCTGAGGTTAAAACTCGGGCGATCTAGAGCGAATCACAGAGTCCGACCGGGGGCGCATAGACATGACGTCATCGAGCGTGGCCCTCTGGGAAGTGGAGTCCTGAAGAGCGGAGAAGCCGGGGAGAGGCGGAGGGGTGACATTTATGGGGTTTATATACCTGACAAAAGCACTTTAAAGCACTGGTTTATAGAGTTATTATGAAAGCTAAAGGTTATTAAATGTATTCTGGAAATGTGCACTGAGTTGGTATCAGGTTCCTGAACAAGCTGTGCACCTTTCACCAACACCACCAGTACCACCAACACCGCCACAGCACTGCACTCGGACACTTTGTTATTAATACTCTATATAGCACTGCTATGGACAACATCACTAAGTCACTTTATACAACAGGAATAGACATAAACATTCATATTTACATTTATATTAGCACCACTCTGACTATACCTGTCTCATAACTGTACATATCAGAATTTCTACAGACCCCTCCTGTCTCTGTATATTCAGTATTTTGTGTATATTGTATTTATTTAATAGAACTTTTATCTCTTTATTTTAATGTTTAGTATGTATATAGTTTTGTCCTCCTGTAGAGCACCAACCTGAGCCTCACCACAAGCATTTCAATGCATAAATGTCCTGACATGTTGTGCAAATGACAAGTAAACCTGAAACCTGAACTTCTCTGTCCTTCACCAGACAACAAGTGTGGAGAGGGAGCTGAGCAAGATGAAGGTGAGGAAGGCAGTAGTTCCAGACATCAATGTGCAGACCAGCTGTGTGGGATAGTAAAGGCCATCTCAATCTAACCCTGAATCAGGAGAGAGTGCCGGAGCTCTGGAAGACATCATGTGTAGGTCCTATTCCACAGACTGCACATCCCAATAACCTTAATGTCTACAGACCAGGTGCTTTGACCTCTCCCCTGATGAAGGCTTTGGAAAGACTTGTTCACACCTATCTTCATTCACTGTTTTCAGTGAACACACTTTCATATATGTACCTGAGTGATCACAAAATGCAGCTATCCAAACCAACTTGGCCCTATGTGAAAAAGTAATTGCTCCCCATCTCTGATAACTGGTTGTGGTGGGACCAGCTGCAGTTAAGCATTTGCACCAACTGGCAATGGGTTTTTCTCATCTCTGTGGAGGAACTTTGGCCCACTCTTCTTCACAGAATTGTTTTAATTCAGCCATATTGGAGGGTTTCTGAGCATGAACGGCCGGGTTAAGGTCATGTCACAGCATCTCAGTTGGACTTTGACTGGTCCACTCCAATACCTTCAGTCTGTTTTCTCTGAGCCATTCAGAAGTGGATTTGCTGGTGTTCCTCTGGTCATTGTTCTGCTGCAGAACCCAAGTACACTAGAGCTTAAGGTCACAAACTGAGGGCTGGACATTCTCCTTCAGGATTTTCTGGTAGAGAGCAAAATTCATGGCCCCATTCATCACAGCAAGTAGTCCAGGTCCTGAAGCAGCAAAGCAGCCCCAGACCATCACACTACCACAACATG
>JAMWET010006117.1:0-41968 GCA_024036415.1 Prochilodus magdalenae
GAGGTTAATAAAAAGAAAGAGAAAAATTAGGGTAAGGTGGGTAATAAGAGTGAAAGGGGTGTAGTAGAAGTGGTAAAGTGAGATATATTTTGACTTAGTTTTGCATCACTTTACTAATATGTTTCATAGTGAATATTATTCTCAAATTCATTCATCATTCATGAACACCTTACACAATGCCTTATTTTATTTTAAATGTTTACCTTTAACTTTCTTATCATATTACGGGGTTCCCCTCATCACAGTCATGATTTGGTATTTCATATAAGTCGAGCTATATAGTGACTACGATCCTTCGGTTCATTATGTCTCCCAGAAGGGTGCAACAGGGAACTGAAACAAAGACCCACCAAATCTTAACCAGACGTGGAGGCTGATTCTAGTTAAAAGTATGTTTTTATTTTAAAGGAGACATCTGCAGACTATAGGGTTTAGAGAATGTAAGTCATTCATGTCAGGCCACAGGCTCTCGATCAGTTAACTAGCTGGAGCTGGAGAGCACGTCTCATCAGTCCTGGCTAGAGGTGCTAACCTCGAGGCATTGCGCTGCCAGCCGTGCTCGAGGGTGTTGTGGTGTGATGTAAGCAGGAAGACTTTGATGTCCCTGTTCAGAGAATGTTATGGATCCTCTCAGAACCAGCTTTCTCAGAATTTCACAAGCAATGCCAGAGGATCCTCCATTTCTCCAGAGGTCATGCATGTCAGTCTCAAAGTCTTGTTATAAGATGTTCTTCTGGGCTTCCAATCTTGAACTGGGCTCCATTTGCATGTGTCATTTAAAAACAGCAGGAAGGACATATGATCCCACCAAAGACGATTATTGTGTCCGACTCGGGTGAGATCATCTCTATGGGAACATTTGTTGGCTATCGTTTCCCTATGACCTTTGTCATTACAGATTTGTTTTGGTCTCCAAAGTCTCTACGTTCTCTTCTCTCTTTTGCAGCTTGCTTGAACTGTAAGTCAAAATTAAATTCAGACTGTACGTATAGCAAAGCCGTCTTCAACAAATCGCTATATAGAAAATCCTAGCCCCCAGTGAGCAAGCCAATGGCCGACAGTGGCAAGGAAAACTCCCTCAGTACAAGAGGCAGAAACGTGAGAGCACCAAGACTCAAAAGGGGAACCCTCCTCCCTCAGGTCGACACCGTATATTGCAATAAACCCTCTCATTAACAGAATCAAACATACAGATTCTGTACCCCCGGCTTTTTTTTGTTTTGTTTGGCAAACATAGTTTGGGCCAGTCCCCAAAGTACAGTGGTTTTTTACTGAACGTTTTGACCTTGGGCATCCTAACAATGCGCAAAGGAAGACAACTGTAAAGAGACTTGCAAGTAGTGCTCAAGATGGAGTCAAGCACGTGAAGGGGTTGGGTAGTGCTTTTCGCATTTGTCCGTAAACATCTGGACAATGCGTTTACGCATTTTCTTCAAGGACGTAAAACGGTTTTGATTCATGATGATTTCCAGCCTTGGAGTTTTCAGTCTCCGCCAAGAGGGCACACTTTACAGGTCTTCTCGAATATTAAACAAAGAAGAACAGAAAATCCAAAGATTAAATATAGCAGCACGGCCCGCATTCCCAGGGTCACAAGAATGTGCTTACAAATGAGCTCACACAAGGTTATTTCGGATAAGGGCCCCCTCGGTGACGTGCAGCTGCAGGTAAAGTTGTTGTACATAGATATGCAAATGAAAAGAATTTGTCCTAAAGGTAATCAGTTGTTACGATAGTGATCCAGGGGGCCTTCAAAAGTCAAAATACTGTTTGGACAGTTTTTGATCCTGCTGAATCGCCGAGGCCCAAACGCATTGTGCTGCACAAATAGCGCCTGCTTAAGGCCAATAGGTCTCATGTCAGCTAGAGTTGCTTGAGGAACCCCTAGATAATAGGAACATGCAGTCTAATATTGAAGTCTGTGTTAATATTAAATTGTTAGGAATTTCATAGTAAAGTTTTTCTACCGGCCTGAAACCTGAACCATAACCACCACTCTGCCGAATATACAGAAAAATTCCCCGCCTCGGCTGCTCTTTTCCACAGGCACAGGAAGGACACGTCCCAGCCTCCTGTTGTTTCCATTCAATCATCAACTACCAGCATTGTTTGGGCTTTGCGTGTGATTTGGAACCAGGAGACTGGCTGAGTCCTTGTCGAGACTGCCTGAGGGGGTGATTGTTACAGTCCCCCCAGAATCAGAGACGATGTCATCCTCGTAGGTGGACTGGTCGTCTCTGACTCTGGGTAAGGGGGTGAAGAGGATGACGTTGTTGGTCTCCTATCAACTGTAGTCTCGCTAGAGCTGCTGGAGTCGGACCTCTGCTCACCAGCCCACCTTAGATGGTGCTCAAGCATTGTTTTCATTCTTGTGAAAACAAAAAAGGGGGCGGAGGACCTTATTCTTTCTGCCCGCATCTGGTCTCTCGGAAGGCTGGTGTCAGCGAGGCGGAAGATGTTTTTAAGGCGACGGTCCTGATCTTCCATTTCTGAATGAACCGCCTCTAAATATCTGGCCAAATGATCAATAACAGCTTCTGCAAGACTATCAGAAGCATATTGTACGTCTGATGAGCTCTCGGACGTGCTTGACGAGGATGTTTCCAGTTCAAGGTCGGTTAAAATGTCACCAACTGCCTGAGCAGCCTCAGTTAAGAACCTGCCACGGTTGCTTGTCGGTACGTTGACTGAGGGCTGTTCAGGAAGGGACGTGGAGACGTGGGGAGACACCCTAGAGGAGCTTGACAGAAGCAGCTCACTCTTGTATAACTCCACCACTCTGGTAATAATCCTGTCAGCACAAGAGTCCAGATGAAGCCGGAATCTTGCGTACATTGTTTGGGGTGGTGACCTGACTGATAAGATGCTCCCAGATCCCAACTCTGCTTCCACTACAGGCTGGTCTTCACTTTGGTCTCTAGATGACTGAAAACCAGAGACGGGTTCATTTGGCAGCGAGACCTGCGACTCAGAACCACAGAAACAAGGCATGAAAAGGGTCCGAAGATAACCACGCACCCTTCTGAACAAGGTAAAGAGTGCTGAACGAGACCCGCCAGCCAAAACATCTGATCTGCCCTCAGATGAAAAGTCATCGAGGGACTGAATTATAGAAGTGACAGAGTCTCTTCTACTATCAGTCATCCTTGACTCAACAAGTTCATCCAAGGAGTCAACTACCATTCCTGCTATATCAGCAGCAGCGGCATGTAAATCCCTGGATGTGGATGGTGTGGCAGTTTGGGTTTGGTCTCGGAGGCACCTGAGACTCTTTTCAGCTGTTTCCTTTTCACCCATAGTGTTTCCAGAGTTTCCTGACATTCCTAGAGATCAAAAACAAGTTCATCCCTCCTGTTATAGATACAGAGTAAAAAACTGATTTCACACTGATATTTATATTCATATAATAATAATAATAATAATCGATTATTAGCTTAATAAAACAGAAAAAGTACAATCTGATAATCTGACCTGATACACCCACTTTCAATCATTCATTTTCTTTACATAATCATCAAAAAATAAAAGCAGCTACAGTTTAATATTAATTATATGTATATTTATACTATACAATACCATTATTATTATTAATTATATTATTATTATTATTATTATTATTATTATTATTATTACTGTTATGTTTACCCCCATTCACTCCTTTCTACATTAGCCCTGCCCACATCCATATTGTTCTAGATAGTTCTTTTGGTTTACAGGTTCTTTTTCTGGATATCTTAATGATACAGTTGCTCTGCCCATCAGTTAACTTACTCAGCAGTAATCATAATCATATACTAATATTAATACAACTATAATAATAATAATAATAATAATAATAATAGTAGTAATAATAATAATAATATTAACTAATTGTCATTTACTGGGTTCTTATTCAGATCAGGGTTCTTTTAGTCACTTCTTTATCTAGACATATTAAAAGGAGGAGAGGGATGAAATCACAGCTTACCTTTAGGAGCTCCTGATCATTATGAGCTGCTGGATCAGATGTCTGGTCCATTTATAACTTTCCTGGACACGCCCCCTTTTGTGACATCATCACACCTGCATTCCGGAATGAGAGAGAAGAGGGAGTCAGGGTAGCTCGCCCACTCAGTATACACACACTGATCACAAGTCTTACAGTCTATAGAGCTACACAGTACAGTCAGCGGTCCTGTGCTCTACTTATCTAGAACGATACGTGGAACCAGTGTTCCTAAATGTTCTTCAAACCCACATTTTCTTTTTAAATCTTCCTGCGTTTCTAATTCAGAATGCATTAATAACTGTAGACCCGCCACACTAGTTTATCCTTCTCCTATGTACCCAAAAATGATCTTCATCTCTTCACCTAACCCAGAGTCTAGAACCAGCGCCAGAGAGCTGCGTGTTACTGCAGAGCACAGAACAAAAATCCAGAACAGAACTCTGTTCCACAGCTGCACTACTTTATTACTACACACATCATCGAACATAGTGGCACTCAGAATCAACAGACAGGAATGAAACTATGTGGGCAGGTTTAAATAAAATGGACAAATGAGGGACAGACACCGTGTAGTCTAGTTTAATCAGATCTCAACTGAACATATGAACTCTGTCCCAGGTCCAAACATTCTCAGTATAGATGATAAAGTTTAAAAGAAGAAATTCCGGTCTTTTAGATTCTAATATTCCTGAACTAAAATGATCAACAGCATGTAAAGAAATATGAGTTTGACAGTGTCAGAGACGTCTATGTGCGGTGTTGCAGAGAGATCTACTGAAGTTAGCATGCTAACCAGCTAGCCCTGTCCTGTCCCATCCTTTAATAGCACTTTGGACCTCAAGTACAAACTGTAAATCTGTAGAGCCCTGAAGATACCCGGATGGTGTTCTGCTCCAGTCAGAGTTTATAGTATACGGGGAGCTATCTCCATGGTGTCCTGCATCCCATCATGCACTGCAGCTGTAGCAGCATAAAAATAAAAAGTTTTCTACATTTTGTTTTATTGTTTTGTTATTTTATTGTTTTATTGTTATTTTTATTATTGTTGTAATTAAAGTTTTACTGCTGTTTATAATTTCTGTAATGTAAAATTTGTGTAGATATATTATTTCTTCAGTGCCATGTGTTCTAGAGATCGTTCAGCACAAGTTCAGAACAACACAAGAGTTAAATGAGCTGTTTCAGCTATTGCCCAGTAGGTGGCGCTTGATGTCAGTTGTGTTAAGGAATCTACGGTTCTGGTAAGGGTCAAAAAGCGAAGCAATTAAATGCAAGACCAGAACAGCGTGCACACTAAACACCGTGTGATTACTGTGTTCTTTCCAGTTCACCCTGACCCGGACACCCGTGTCCGTGAGAGGGGTAACACAGCCTTGCTAGCTCTCAGCCTGCTTCAGCCAGAGAAAATGGCTGGGGGTAACACTGGGGAGCAAAACACAGCCCACTCTGAGGTAAATGTGGGTGAGGTGATTGTAGCGGGGTGTGTGTTCATCAGAATGAGCCTCAGAAAGTTAAATATACAGGTCTGAAGATTAATAAAAGACGAACTCACTTTAGAGGTTCAGTTTTAGAGTGAGATAGCCGAGGGGAGCTAACAGCTAGGCTAACCGTATCTCAGGTGAACTGAGCAGCATTAGCAGCAGCTAGCTCTAAACAGTGGATACAGTAATAACAGCTCTGAGGTAAATGTGAGGTAACTGGTCATGTGACTGTTAGTAAACTGCACTGTAGGTCAGAACCTGTTACTGTACTTCATACATGATGGTAATGGGGCTGATCTTCCTCCTATAGTTTTAAAAGGAATAGTGAGAGGGTTAAGTAACTCCCACACCAATATGTCCAGTTATGGCCTCTATCCTATACATCTATGTCTTGTAATATAGCCAGTTATACGCTATGCCACCTTGCATGGAAACATGAATTACAGCATGTACTGTAGGACAGAACTCTTCTTTCAGAGCGTCATGGAGTTGAAAGCCGATCGGACCCCACATAAACCCGTTTATGTGGACGAGGCAGGATTTAACCTGAATCAGAGAGGATCATATATCGCAATGTCTGAAGTGCTGGTTTGGTCCTTCACTGATGCCAGATTGGTCCCTATAACAGTGCCCTCCCTCCTTTTGTTTTTGGGTCAACTCCAACAACTGGTGCCAGAAGTAGAAAAGAAAAATGTGGGAGGAAACCTGAGGACATTTGTGACTACATGGGACAGTGTACCATTCCACCATTCTCATGTCATCATAAACTGGTTTGCAGAGCATCCAAGAGTGATGTCCCTCTTCCTCCCACCCTACTCTCCTTTTCTCAACCCCATTGCGGAATCTTTTTCAGCCTGGAGGTGAAAGGTGTACAATCATCGGCCACATGACCAAATGTCCCTTTTGGATTCAATGGATGCCGGCTGCAGAGACATTTCAACTGAAGACTGCTGGGGTGGATAAGGCATGCCAAGTGCTTCTATCCCAGGTGCATGGCAAGGGACAATATCAGATGTGATGTGGACGAAAACATGTTGCCAAATGCTGACGAGCGTTCAGATTAAGAAGAGCGTTTAGTTCTGTGTTCTGTTTTTTCCCTCTTGAGCTGCTTTTTTGTAGATGTTTATAATAATGGTAATTTTTTTTGAGTTTGACTACAATTTCATGTCCCTAATAAAATATAATCTTTACTGGGTGACTGTCACAGACCCCTGTACTGTTTAATCTACATTCCATACAGTACGTTGCAGCAATATCACTCATTGTATAGACTGTCCAGTATGTTGCCAAAAATGCACACATCTGAGTAAAAAGTAAACTGTACTCAGTAAAACTGCACTGACTTGTAAGAAAATAACGGATGTTCTGATGTCTGTTGTTTACTGGGAGAGATATACTGTTTCTGTAACACCATCAACGGTTAGTTTCTTAACAGTGGTTGTGCAGTGATTGGCTGTATGTTACTCTTGAATAGAGAACCTGCACTAGTGTTTTGAAAAAACGATTATATACTGAATCAGGTGTTAAGGTATATAGAAAAAACTTTGACTGCATTGTGAAATGCAGAGTTGTTATTTAATTACCATCTACTTAATTATGGCCTATTATCAGACATTTATTCCTCTACCTTACAAACACTGGCTTGTCCTGTTGAGCCGAGCAGGTTCCCCTTTTTGTGTCTTGATCCCTTTTGAGGTTTCTTGCTTTTTAACTGAGGGAGTCTCTCCTTGCCTGTGTTGCCCTTGGATTGCTCACTGGGGGCTCGGACATCAGTTTCCATGTATAGCTTTGTGAGAACATCTTTTGTAAAAAGCGCTATGTAAACAATTGACTTGACTTAATTAAGAATTTGTGCTTTTGAACAGGATATGAACTGTTTGAATATTTTTATGAGGAGGATATGTTGCTGTGTTTAGAGTTTATCTTAAGTACTGGTAAACGCTTGGTAGCAGTCGTACAAAACTCTAATTTACTGTGTGTTGATGTCCAGGTGGAAAGCCAGTAGCTAGTATAGGTTACTGCATAGCTAGCTAACTATACAGTATGAGGACCGAGCTTTTATTTTCCTGCCTGAGTCTACTTTAGCATGATGTGTCTGTTTGGTCATCATGGTGTCTCACTGTAAATCAGCCAATCAGAGCAGAGCTCATCAGCTTATTCATGAGCTCACAAAAAAAAGAAACCAGCTCGCTTCATTCAACACCAGATGATGATATAAAATTCAGAATAAATACACTCTGTGATACTTTCAAGGTTTGGAACATATTTCAGAAAGTACGATTGTACTTTAAATGTATCAGCCTTAAAATAAATAAACACATAAAAGCTTTTGCCTTTTGTAATGCTTTATTTCAAATGATTTTTTTATTACATGATTTTTTTAGATTTTTTTTATGAGTTTAAAAAATGCAGATCAATGATGTCTGACACGTCCAGAGTTTAATTATAACTTCCTGGTGCAGACAAAGGGATACCTGTGGTTACACGGAATGTCATTCCAGTCCTTCTGACCTGTAAACAAACAGAAACAAGAAATAAGATTTGTGATGAAATTGAGATTGTGATAGCTAATCATTTTAATTAAGATTTAATTTTGGAAGTTTAGAAAATGTATAAATATAAACAGATTAGATGCAACTTACCACTCCAGTTAATGTGCACACAGCACTCTCCATGGGAATGATTGGGTTCATGTCTGTTCCACTTGCTGTACTGATATCTGGTCCCATCAGACCACAACCAGGTATTCCTCTGTAAAGACACGTTCATGTGTTACACAGGCTGTAAAGTCATATATATATATATATATATGTATGTATGTATGTATGTGTTGGATTCATCTTTGTATTATCTGTGTAGTTAAATGTATACAGTACACCTCATGCTATCAGAGTAATTGATGTTACTGAACTGTATCTGGATGTTACAGTCCAAGTTGTAGTTCTTTCTTCCAGTTTCTTACCCTCTGACAGTCGGAGAGACCGAGCCATGTTGGCCTCTGGCTCCAGTCGTGATGACGGATAAGAATCTTCACCAGATGATTTTCAGCTGCATTGTGGATTGAGACCAGGTGACCACCCAGATGCATACACGTAGCCTAGAAAACAGAGAGCAGAATGAAGAGCTGATGCCAGACAAACCCTGAGATCCTTGACTTTCTATCGATTCCATACACTACAGGTCAAATCTATAAGTCCAATCTCAAGAACTAAGTTACTGGACACCAATGGCTCACATTATTTTAGAGTGTAGACCCAGACTGAGAGCCGCCTCGCCAGTAGGGGAACTGTGGTTTCATGCTGCGACTCGTTTTGTCTGTTGTCGATTGCTATTGTAAAGTGTTGCTGGGTTTGAGAAGGGTGCTATATGAATTCATCTTAGGAACCGGGTTAATTCATCTGACTGGCAAATAAATAAATACAAGACTGTAACAGAAGGGAGTTCAGAAGTAGGAGATGGATTTAAACACTGGGAAAATAATGTCAAATTCTTTTTGTGAGCCCAACTCAAAAATCTGAGGGTGTGAAGTGCTACATATACATAGTGCACTTCAGAGAGTTCAGACTTTACCTCAGCAGTGGCCCAGTCCACATGATGTGCAAAGTACTTGTAGCAGCGTCTATGGTACATCACCCAGCCGTAAGGACAGGCCATTGGATCCTGTACATCCTTACGTGGTTCACTGAGTTGTTCTATTCAAGAGAATGAAGAAAATGTGGGGTCATCTCTCTCTCTCTCTCTCTCTCTCTCTCTCTCTCTCTCTCTCTCTCTCTCTCTCTCATATATATAAAACTCTTTACCTTTCACTAATGCACTGAAATCAACATCAGCATCAACTTGAGCATCAGCATCAACATGAGCATCAGCCTCAGCCTCTGGAAAACCAGACAGAGAGTAACGTTACCATGCAGGTCTTTACTGTAACGGCTTATTAATGAAGAATAAGATGGGGTAATAAAAGAGCTGAACTGCCATCATTACCTGATGCAGGTGTAACCACTGCACCTGAAACAAGAAGAAGAGTCACTAAAGCTGGTCTGTTCTGCAGTGAAGACTGTACAGTACACTTCACACAGTCGACTCTCAGTAAACACCACCTGTACTCATTATATCTGGTGTCTCCATCAGCAGCGTCAGTGTTACGGTGAAGCTAAGAGAGATGGAGCTCTTACCAAAAGCTGATGAAGCCATGAGGAGAACACACAGCAGTGACATTTCAGTCAGGCGACCCATAATGGCTCTTCTTCAGGTGCTGAAAGAAAAGTCTGAGGTGAGTAAATACAGATATGATCTGTTCTATTATAATGAAGGTAAAATAGAGGACATGTTCTCCTACCTTCTGGAAGTTCTAGATGGAGGTCTAGATAAGAGATTACCGTTTTGAATATCTAAATTCCAGATTTGGAAACAAATAGCTACCCAATAAACAATGATCTAAATACCTGAATACTCAAGTTCAGCCCTAGAGGGACTGATTACACATGTTACAAAATTGAATAAATCTGATTAAAAGGAGGTTGGCCATTTTCAGTCCAGTCCTTTGTCATACTCCCATGTTCCAACACGCCAGAGCCATTAACTCAGCACTCCACTGCCCTCCATGACCTAAATGAGGTGTATACGGTGTTGGAACAGAATAAAAATGTGAACTTTGACTTTTGCAAATAATTTTATATATTTGGCTCCTTTAAAACAGACATATGAAATAGCATTTTCCAGCTCAATAAACAAGACATGCCTGAAGACTAATAGTCAGACACCCATACGGTAATATTTCTTTTCTGTATGATATTAGAAATCATTTTTACCCGGTTGTTTGGGAGTAATAGCTGCTAAAGAGGATGTGGTAGAGTCAGGACTAGTAGCTGTAACTGGAGGTTTATCAGTTTTTACTGGGTCTGCAGACCATCATCATCATCATCATCATCACTTGACATCTCAACTTCTGACTGAACCAGGACGTCTAATGTAACAGTATCAAACAGAACACGGAAAGAACAAACCATAAATATCATCAGTCATTGCTAATAAACGATTAATTTCATATCATGTAATCTAATATCTACAATTTATAAATCAATCCCATTCATACCCTGAGGATGTATTTCCACTTCATCCAGTGATTTGCCTTTGAATTCCAACAGCTTCCCTCTTTCCATAGCCATCTACACTTTGCTCATTTTAGCAAGCAGCAAAGTTCCTTGTGGCAGCAGTACTGTCGATGAATGCAGATACCATGGCCTAAATAAATCTGCAAGCTGATCAGCCTCTTTCAGGACCTGGGACATGGTCGCAATGTGTTTTGGAAGCCTAGCAGAGCCGAGTGTTTGGCACCAGATTCATTAGCAAATTGGTAGAGACGTACGCAGACTACGCACTGGGTCTGGCAAACATTGAGGGATTCTCTTTCGGGACTCCATACTTCTCATGGCTTTCTATCAAGAGCTCAAGGGATGCTACCATAGACGTTCCCCACAAAACTCAACTATGAGAACTGGCACATCTTTTGGTCAAATGTTGGCAGACAAAGAGCGATATCTTCACGACATGAACGCAGTCAGATCCATTCCTGTCACCTCTCCTGCTCTTCTCATGTTGAAGATGATTGCTAAAACAAGCGTTACCGTAGCCAGGTAAGCATAGTTGTCTGCTGTTGGAATTATTCTCAGATGCCTCTCATACTCCTCTTGTTTCTTTTCCAGGTAAGCATTTAAAACCTTCACGTCTTCTGTGAAAGGCATCGCACCTGCAGAAATGAACTGTACAATCCTGACACTCTTAGCTTGTTCTGCCATGGTCTGGTTTCCACACATCATAGCATTACTTTTAACTATGCCACAGATCTTTTGTAGACTATGGCCGAGCTTGAGGACCAGTGAAGGAATGCTGTAGGTGTTCTGTTCAGAATTGTAGCCAGCCACCACTTTCACTGCTGAAATAACATGCATGTAGTTAACAGGTATGGTGAAGTCTTTCATTTTTTTCAGTGGGGTTGATTTGTGAGCTTCCAGGAGAAGTCTTCCAACCTCACACATCTTCTGGCGTATGTAATCATGCTTGCCATCATCTGATCCATGCCGACTGAACATGTGTTCTCTGAACCCCAAGATGCACTTTTCATTTTGGACAGTACGATATACATCCTAGGTTAATTGAGGAAACAACGTCCTTATATGAGGCCTAAGAGTCAACGTTTTAAAAAGTATCATGGTGCAGAGAGGCAGAAATGTAATGTCCTCATATGAGGACGCTGGGTTCTCAGGAGGATAAGGTTCTAAGCCAAAATCCCTTCATAAGAATGGTGGGTGAACGAGGCGCTACGATCTGGACATTTTATGTCACGCTTCCGGGTTTTCATGGCTCCACCGCGCTGCCGGACTCCACTTCCCAGAGAGCATCAGCCGATGACGTCACACCCACATGTTCCCAACCGTCCAATCAGCTCTGCTGTAGGTCTCCAGGATTCTAACCAGCTGAAGCCAATTAGCCCCTGTATATATACTGCTTGTAACCGTTCTCTCATTGGGAAGTTTTGCTAACCTAGTTTGCGGTTCTGAGCGGTTCTTCCCTGTTTATTCTGACTCTGGCTTTTGACTCCCTTTGTTTTTGACCTCCTCTTTTGCTTATCCCTTGTTGGCTTTCTCTTTTGATCTACTTTCTGGCTATCGACCTTTCTCTCATTTCCTTGACCATTCTCTTGCCTAGCCCTTCCACTTTGTTTGCCTCACTGCCTGCCTACCCTGGTTTTGACCTCTGACATTGACCTTGTCTCTCCCTCTATGTTTCTCCGTGTTGCTGTGCTCATTTACTCGTGTGCTTAATAAAGCCCATCTGACATTTAGCTCTGTGCATGTCGGTTCTTTGTCCCTGACATTTTACTGTGTGGCTATAACTACAAAGCTCTGCGGTGTTCTGCATCCTTTGCTACTTCCATGCATTTATGTATAATTAGAGAAATTAACCAAAGAGGTTAATAGAATTTCTTGAGGCACCAGCATCCAGAAGGTATGGTAGGTTCAGCATACTACTAGACAAATGTAACATGTCCACCTGCATATAAAGTCCACAGAGCAGGTAAATGTGTCAGAGTCAAAAGTGACTACAAACAAATAAACCAAAGAAAAAAGGATTCTAACATTTTCATTTCTGTTATGGGCCACTTATACACTGATCAGTCATGACATTAAAACCTCCTCCTTGTATCTGCAGTCACTGTCAAAAACATACGTGATGAGTGTATAGGCTCAAAAAATCGTATAAACTCTACAGTGAAAATTACAAGAATACTTACGCTATGTCAGTACTTCAGTATCCTGGTCACGGAGTGAGAAGTTGTGGTCTTACTGAGCTCCAGGAGATGGTGAATCCAGCTTGAAAATTCGTAAGATAAATAATGCAAATATACGCATTAATAGGCCCTTCGATGTTGACAGTATTATTATTATTATTATTATTATTAATATTAATATTAGGATCACCTCCATGTAACTACACTCACTTATCATGTTATCAGCTCCACTGACCATATAAGAGCACCTTGTAGTTCTACAGGTACAGACTGTAGTCCATCTGTTTCTCTGTGGTCATTACCCCACCGGACCACCACAGACCAGGTATTATGTGGGTGGTGGATCATTCTCAGCACTGCAGTGACACTGATACAGTGATGGAGTGTTAGTGTGTAGCACTGTTGTTGCTGCTGGATACGTTCCTGTCACTGCTGCACTGAGAATCGTGCACCAACCAAAGCTTTCCAGCCAACATCGCTCTGTGGACAGAGTCCTGCGAGCAGAGTCCTGTGGGCACTAATGGAAGACTAGAGGATGACCAACATCGCTCTGTGGTCAGAGGCCTGTGGACAGCGTCCTGTGGGCACTAATAGAAGACTAGAGGACAACCAACATCGCTCTGTGGTCAGAGGCCTGTGAGCAGAGTCCTGTGGGCACTAATGGAAGACTAGATGATGACCAACATCACACTGTGCAGCAGCAGAGTACAAAGAGAAATGGATGGACTACAGTCTGTAACTGTAGAACTACAAGGTGCTCTTATATGGTCAGTGGAATCGGTACAATGGACACCGAGTGTTGATATGAGAAGGTGTTGATATTATGATATTAATATATGAACGCACATTTTACCACAACCAGAAAATCTTGTTTCAATAAACAAACAATCTTAATCAAGATAAACAACATGAATGGTTTAAAGGCATAAACACATACAGTTTTTATAAAACCTGACACTTTGTCTAACTGTCAGATTTCTGTGAAACTCTGGTCTCTTAATATTTGCCATAGTCTGGTTTTATTTTTAAAATTTGTATAAAGGATAAACATTTAAAAAACACAAAAGAATTTTAATAACACAAAGAATGGGCATTAGCCAGATAACCACTCATTTAAAAAAAAAAGAGAGTATAGTTATGAAATTATGCTGTGTTCATATATATACACTGCTCAAAAAAATAAAGGGAACACTTTTTAATCAGAGTATAGCATCAACTCAGTTCAACTTCAGGGATATTGATCTGGTCAGTTAAGTAGTAGGGAGGGCCGTTAATCAGTTTCAGCTGCTTTGGTGTTAATGAAATTATCAACAGGTGCAGTAGAGGAGCAACAGTGAGACACCCCCCAAAACAGGAATGGTTTAAAAGGACGAGGTTATTGACATTTTGTCCCCCCTCGTCTTTTCCCACTGATCCTTCACTAGTTCTGCAGTTGACTTGGGTCAACGTCACCACTAGTACCATGGTGCGGTACCTGGACCCTACAGAGGTCCAACTACTGAAGGATGGCACATCAATATGTCTTAGGAGTACGGTGGAGATTCCAGGAGACAGGAAGTTACTCTAGGAGAGCTGGAAAAGGCTGTAGAAGGTCCTTAACCCCTCAGCAGGACTGGTATCTGCTCCTTTGTGCAAGGAGGAACAAGATGAGCACTGCCAGAGCCCTACTGCTGTGAATGGGTCTGACCAAACAATCAGAAACAGGCCTCATGAGGGCGGCCTGAGGGCCCAACGTCCTGTAGTGGGCCCTTTGCTCACTGGCCAGCACCGTAGAGCTCGATTGGCATTTGCCACAGAACACCAGAATTGGCAGATCCACCACAGGCGCCTTGTGCTTTTCACAGGTGAGAGCAGGTTGGAGAGCAGCTTGTCCTTCCAGACATGGAAGGAGAAGGCAAAATTGGTGTCAAAGGACTGGCAGAGGTCAGAACCAGGGTAGTCAGGCAGAGAGGTAACCAGAATAGAAGGGCTAGACAAGAGATATAAATAAAGAAAAAGGAGGTCGATAGCCAGAGAGTAGATCAAACGAGAATGCCAATAAGGTACTAGAAGAAAGAGGAGGTCGAAAACAAAGGAAGTAAAAAAAAAATAAAAAAGTGTTTGTGAGAGGCATATATACTGGAGCTCAATTGGATACAGCTGGGCTAAAACTCAGGAGACCTAAAGCAAAGCTGATTGGACAACTGGGGACATGTGGGTGTGATGTCATCAAGCGATGCCCTCTGGGAAGTTGAGTCCGGAGGAGCCGGGAAACCCCAGAAGCGTTACAACACCCAAAAGATCAGAAGAACAAATCACTTTTTTGGGGGTAAGTGTGAAGAAAGAACCGTCCCACCAGCACTAGAGGATGTTTCTGGGGGACTGGTTTGTTTACAAGGTCCTCTGGCCACTGCTTGTGTATTGTGACTGTGTTAATGAAATGCCTGTAAGCACCTTTCAATCCAAAGTAAAATGCATATCAAAATTATCAGTACGACTGGGGACACCGAGGATGCGCACACACACACATGCGCGCACACAGCTCCGTAGAACTGTAGGCATGTTATGGTATATCCTGGTAAGGTAAATATTTACCAGGTCTTGTGAGCTGGTCTCATCCTCAGTACTGCATGAAGACCAGCCTGTCTCACTGTTCTCCGGGACGCAGCTCAGAGGGGTTTCACCTTGAGCCCACAGTGCAGGAGCTGCATCTCAAAATCTCCTAAGGTCCATTCATTCATTCATATTGCAGAGGTAGTCCTTATTCTCTATAACTCAATCATTATTATTTGTCTTTATAATTACATGAAGCAAAACACAGATGCTGGCTGTCTGCAGTTAGCAGTGCTGGAAGTCGCAGAGCAGCAGCATACTCTGATGCTGGATGTCATGGTGGTAAAATCAATTGGTTTCTAAAATTTCAATGTTGATATCTGAGGTTTCAGTGTTGTGGTGACATTACCCCATCCTGTATAGAGACAAGAGCCTCCTGAGTCCATGCAGAGGAAGCCTTTGATTTCACCTCGAAAAATAAGAGACAATTATTTAAATTTATTCATGAATACATCATGATCTTACGTTTAATAATAAAAGTCCTAAAAGTCCTGGACCAGTCTGAACTCCCCTACTGATAGCAAATTTCTTCACCTGGTGAAATATCACTCAGTGCAAAAAGTACAGGTGTGGCTTTCCATCTACCTAACAGACTTTTATTTTGCAGTTTGGTTTCTTGTGTTCATCGTTACAAGCCTCCCTAACGACTTGTCTTCAACAGACGCATCGGCGCTGGACAACAAAACATATTTACAAACATGTAGATGATTCAAAGCAGTGAAAGAGCTGGTCATTAAGAGCGCTAGCAGCTGAACATTTCATTTCAAGATTATAGCCCAGTTCTAAAAGTAAGGTCACCTATCTCCAGGGCTTCCTTCTCCACTGGAAATCAAAAGTAAACACGATCCCGGGTTACTTTTCTGGATGTGGTTTTGTGTTAGGAGTTGTCCTCTGTACTCCAGGACAAAATCTCCCTGGCAAATGTTGGCAGTTGCAAATACACCTCGGCCGAAGAAATATATACAACCATATAAAGGGTTTACCAATGAGAACAACGTCTAGCGGTTAAACACAGCAAGAACTTTGCTCTTAGGCGGTGTCAAGTTAAAACTGTCGTTCTGTCATGATGAACAATAACCACATTAGATTTCTCATATTAAAAAAAACTAAAACCTTTAAAGTACAAACACAGCTCTGGAAAAACTTTCAGAGACCACCTCAAACTGATCAGTTCCTCTAGGTGTACAGTTTCTGAGTTTGAGTTGGACCAAAATTCCTCAGTTCTGCTTTATACTCTACTCTACTGGAAACATGTCTCCCAAATTCCAGATCAGATATTGTATTAGATCTGTTTATTTAGAAAATCACTAATGACCTCCAGAAGCCTGTTTTTAGAACCATGCTCGCTTGCCAGTCTTTCTGTAGGTCACTTGAGGTCATCTTACGGTGGTGCTTATCACGGTCAGTAAAGAAATCTTCTGTTTAGCTAGCGCGCTACCAGCTAATTTACACCACAGAACAGATTTTTAAAGTCCTACTGCCTCTCAAACATCACACGCTCTACCCCACCAGCTCAAACATGACTTTACTCTATGAACCTGTATCATTACACTATCTCTTCACAGCAAATTAGCATTAACATTCCTCATCAGCGGGCTGCGTCTGCTAGCACTAGCATCTAGAGCTAACGGTATCTAGCACTAGATTAATGAAACAGGTTTTGGTGAAAGGGTATCTCACCCTCACTTATTATATCATGCCCCGTCCTTCTTTGAATGTTCATCCTCTAAACACCACTAAACATTAAACTTCTCTGTTAAACTGTTGTTTTAGGGCTGTTTTAAATAAGCTAACGCTTACTAGCTAACTAGCCAGCTTGTTTATCCACATGTCGTTTTTGTTTTTGTTTCATAGATTAATAAAGAATTTATTCAAATTTTGATCAAACAGATCACTTACCGTGCTTATCCTTGGTGCAGGTGTTCTGTCCAGTAGAATCCTCTCAGCACGTCGTGAATAGGATCAAGCGTAGTTCGTTACTGCGTTTGTTCAGATTTACTCCCAGTTACACATATACTGAACTATATATTGTGCCAACCGTTTTGTCCTGCTATTTGAATCATATATATGTTCCCTAATAGGTTAACAATAGAAAATGAGTGATAGGTCAACCTTCTGAACACGGCCGAGAGATGGAGACAAGCTAACTTTAAGAAATTTCTTCAATTATCTAATTAACTAAATCAATAAATAATACTCAATCCTCAATTATCATCATCATCATTTTTAGATGCCTGCTAATTGCACTACTGTGTAGTATTAACTCAGCACATGTACAAATATGTATAATTGTTAAGGACGTCTTTAGGAACGTTTGGGTAGAACACAAATAAATATTAAAATTGCTGCTTAAAATGTCTCTTGGTTTTGTGAAGTCTGGTTATGTACGTGTTAAAGCTCATTCCTACTGTTTAAACTACAATGCTGCCATGTTAGCATACACTTGTGACGATTTAAGCCGAATAGCTTCCTGGTTTGCTCCAAGTAGGGCAGTGATTGGTCTAAATGCATCATGTGACCTCGGTGCAGTACTTCGAATAGAGGGCGCTTTAGAGTATACACAGATATTTAATAATCTGCTTTTAATTGATCTTTCTAATATTTTAGATGGTCTTTATATTATCTTATTGTTTTTTATGTGAACAAGCAGTTGTCTAGTGTCAAGTAAACTTTGACTGATTGATTGGTTGATTGACCTGTAAGTAGCAGCCATGCTGTGTGGTTGTATCAGTGTTTGCCGGTTGAAGCAGATCCTCTCACACTGAGAGGTTTATAGTGAGGAACTTTAATCTACTGTGTGTTGATGTCCTGTTGGAAAGCCAGTAGCTAGTTTAGGTAACACTAGTCTCCATAGCTAGCTAACTGTACAGCATGAGGACTGAGCTCATTTCCTGCCAGAGTCTCCTTTAGCATGTTGTGTCTGTTTACTCACCAGGGTGTCTCACTGTAAACCAGCCAATCAGAGCAGAGCTCATCGGCTTATTCACGAGCTCACAAAAAAAGGAAACATCTGGGCTTTCATCACCCCAAACAAAGTCACACCAGATGGTTTGGAATATATTTCATAAAGTTGTACTTTAAATGTATTAGCCTTAAAATAAATAAGTAAGCAAAAAAATAAATAAATAAATAAAAGCCTTTGCCTTTTGTAATGCTTTATTTCAAATGTTTTTTTTTTTCAAATGCTTTTACATTTTTTATGAGTTTACAAACTGCAAATCAATGATGTCTGATTTGTCCAGAGCTTTATTATCCCCACCGGACACAGACATAGGGATACCTGTGGTTACAAGGAATGTCATTCCAATCCTTCTGCCCTGTAAACAAACAGAAACAAAAGTGTTTTAATTAAGAATGAAGGTTTTGGAAGATTAGGAAATGTATAAACATAACAGATTAGATTAACTGCAACGTACAGGCATGGTTTATGTGCACACAGCACTCTCCACGGACATGATTGGGTTCATGTCGGTTCCACTTGCTGTACCGATATCTGGTCCCATCAGACCAGAACCAGCTATTCCTCTGTAAAGACACGTTCATGTGTTACACAGGCTGTAAATTCTGATGAGAGTTTTACACTGATAAGGGATATATATATATATATATATAATGTAATGTAATAACACATTGAAATCACATCAGATCTCAAAGGGAAAAAACATCATGCAGAATATCTTTCCTCGTATAGACTGGGTAGTTTGTTAGGAATGAAAGGATGCCATATCATTTGATGGAAATAAGAATGATCACCCTACAGAGGATTGAATTCAAAGACACCCTGAAAATCAAAGCGAGTAAATGATGCAGCAGGCTCGTCCATTTACTCCTAATTCCATTGCAGCAGCTCAAAATGGTACTCAGTAGTTTGTATGGCCCCCACGTTCTTGTATGCATGCCTGACAATGTTGGACCCTACTCCTAATGAGACGACGGACAGTCTGAAGTGCAACCTGGGGGCATTGGATAGACCAAAACATCATATCCCAGAAGAGTTCTATTGGATTTAGGTCAGGCGAGCGGGGGGATGAAGGGGTATCAATTCCTTCATCCTCCAAGAACTGCCTGCAAACTCTCGCTGACATGAGGCCAGGCACTGTCGTGCACCAGGAGGAACCCAGGACCCACTGCACCAGTGTAGGGTCTGACAACGGGTCCAAGGATTTCATCCTGATACCTAATAGCAGTCAGGGTGCTGTTGTCTAGCCTGTAGACGTCTGTCCGTCCTTCCAAGGATATGCCTACTCAGACCATCATTGAGCCACTACCAAACCAGTCATGCTGTATGATGTTGTAGGCGGAGTAACGTTCTCCGCAGGGTCTCCAGAGCGTCTGTCACATGAGCTCCGTCATCTGTGAAAAGCACAGGGCGCCAGTGTTGGATCTGCCAACTCTGGGGTTCTATGGCTAATGCCAGTCAAGCTCTGTGGTGCTGGCCAGTGAGCACAGGGCCCACTACAAGATGTCAGGCCCCCAGGCCACCCTCATGAAGCCTGTTTCTGATTGTTTGGTCAGACACATTCACAGCACGGGCCTGCTGGAAATTCATTTTGTGAACTCTGGCAGTGCTCATCCTGTTCCTCCTTGCACAAAGGAGCAGATAGTGGTCCTGCTGAGGGGTTAGGACCTTCTACGGCCTTGTCCAGCTCTCCTGGAGTATCTGCCTATCTCTTGAAATCTCCACCGTACTCTTAAGACTGGGAGAAACAGCAAACCTTCTGGCAATAACACGTATTAATGTACCATCCTGGAGGTGTTGGACTACCTGTGCAACCACTGTTGGGTCCAGGTACCGCACCATGGTAGTAGTATGTTCTTTGTTTCATCTTTGTAGTTAAATGTATACAGTACCCTTACCCTCTGACAGTCGGAGAGGCCGAGCCATGTTGGCCTCTGTTTCCTGTCGTGATGACGGATGAGAGCCTTCACCAGATTATTTTGAGCTGCATTGTGGATTGAGACCAGGTGACCACCCAGATGCATACACCTAAACTGGAAAACAGAGAGCAGAATGAAGAGCTGACACCAGACAAACCCTGAGATCCTTGACTTTCTATCGATTCCATACACTACAGGTCAAATCTATAAGTCCAATCTCAAGAACTAACTTACTGGACACCAATGGCTCCCATTATGGGAGGGACTGTAGGGGAACTGTGGTTTCATGCTGTGACTCGTTTCGTCTGTTGTCGATTGCTATTGTAAAGTGTTGCTGGGTTTGAGAAGGGTGCTATATGAATTCATCTTAGGAACCGGGTTAATTCATCTGACTGGCAAATAAATAAATACAAGACTGTAACAGAAGGGAGTTCAGAAGTAGGAGATGGATTTAAACACTGGGAAAATAAGTGTCTTTTGTAAACCCCCAAAAAGCCTGAAGTGCTACATATACATAGGCACTTCAGAGAGTTCAGACTTTACCTCAGCCGTGGCCCAGTCCACATAACTTGCAAAGTACTTGTAGCAGCGTCTACCGTACCTCACCCAGCCGTAAGGACAGCACATGGGATCCTGTACATCCTTACGTGGTTCACTGAGTTGTTCTATTCAAGAGAATAAGGAAAATGTGGGTCATCTCTCTCTCTCTCTCTCTCTCTCTCTCTCTCTCCCTCTTTCTCTGTCACTCACTCACTCAAATATATAAATATCTTTACCTTTCACTAATGCACTGAAATCAACATCAGCATCCACATCAGCATCAACATCAACTTGAGCGTCAGCAACAACATCAACTTGAGCATCAGCCTCAGCCTCTGGAAAACCAGACAGAGAGTAACGTTACCATGCAGGTCTTTACTGTAACGGCTTATTAATGAAGAATAAGATGGGGTAATAAAAGAGCTGAACTGCCATCATTACCTGATGTAGGTGTAACCACTGCACCTGAAACAAGAAGAAGAGTCACTAAAGCTGGTCTGTTCTGCAGTGAAGACTGTACAGTACACTTCACACAGTCGACTCTCAGTAAACACCACCTGTACTCATTATATCTGGTGTCTCCATCAGCAGCGTCAGTGTTACGGTGAAGCTAAGAGAGATGGAGCTCTTACCAAAAGCTGATGAAGCCATGAGGAGAACACACAGCAGTGACATTTCAGTCAGGCGACCCATAATGGCTCTTCTTCAGGTGCTGAAAGAAAAGTCTGAGGTGAGTAAATACAGATATGATCTGTTCTATTATAATGAAGGTAAAATAGAGGACATGTTCTCCTACCTGCTGGAGGTTCTAGATGGAGGTCTAGATGAGGAACTGCTTGATGAATAGATGTAGCTCTGTGGAGAAAGTGATGTAGCTTTATACTCTTCAGAAAGGGGTGGACACCCACCACAACCCGCAGATAAAACCCACCTAAATGCTGATTCATGCCTGATTTCTTTGGAACCATTAGGCTTTCTTCATGTTGCACGTGCACCATCTTCTGCATTTAAACCAGATCTTTAGATAAGTAACTCCTTCCATTGACCTGTAGGATGAGAAGATGAATCATTGTCTATTAAGAAGTTAATTAAATCAAAAGATCAGAGTCTATAAGTCTGCACTTTTTTAAAATTTCTGATTTTGATAAAAGCTGGTTAAGACTGGGGGATTTGGACTTCTCTGGTGAAAATGCATAATTGCATGTTGGTTGTGCTTTAGAGAATTTAATCAAAGATTGGCAGCGTCTTTTAAAGATTGCATACTGTTATCTTGTACTTCTATTTGAGCCTGTACACATGACATTAATACACATATGGTGGGAAAGAATCAGTTGAATACTGCAGTTAGTAGAGTCAAAAAATTAATTAATTAATTAGTTAACCATTATTTAACATTGGAGAAAATTGATAGGGACCATCAGATAATGTACCCAAGCAGTTAATATAAAAATCACAATACAATTTGAATCACAATTAAAACAATAAATGTGTCTAATAAGTATCAGATGAATGTATATATATAGATATATAGCAAGGCAAACGGGAAATATTTAATTAACTTTGATATACATTGATATAAATGATTTAGGCAGCCTAACAATAGGATCAACATCCTGTTCTAATAAAACTACATTCATCAGTATAAGGGCATGGGTGGTTGAGGGGATGTTTTTAATGGGAAAACTAAACTGGAAAATTGTGTAATAATCAGCTTTTCTAATAATAATCAGTTTCAGAGTTGATTTGTTTCATGTGCTTCGTCCTGTCTGTCTTGTGAATGTCCAGACCTCATTTCCTGCCTTAAGCAGCATTGTGATTTGATGACAAAACCAGGGGCTTGACTCTGTAGGTCTTAATACTGTGCAATACCTCCAAAGACAATGGTTTCACTGACTTGTTAAAGAACTGAACTGACCTTGAACCAGAAAGTTCAAGGTCGTGTAAATGGATTCATTAATAGGACCACCCACTGCAACCTAGACCACTTTAAACCTAATGAATGCGATTGGGTGGCAATCGCCAAAACCAAAATGAAATAATGTAATTATTTTATCACTCCTGTTGGATGAAATGAAGTCATCAAGCTTAACTTAGTAGGATCCTTCATGTTGGGCCTAGCTGGATCAACAATCAGTGGTGAGGTTATCACATAGTTCCTTCAGGTGATCAGAAGCACCGATTAGCAGGTTTAGGTTAAAATCACCTGAAATAAGAACTTCTGAATTTTATTTTACAGAAATGTACCATCTTTACCGAAACATTACTCTACTGTTAATTATCAGCCTTTGTCTGTCACATCTGCTGCCGGACGTTTGGGGTTTTGCAGACCACTAAAGAAGAACAAGCGGCTTCTTTGCAAATACTGAAGTTCCTGATAAACAGTGAGTCAGTACAAATTAGTATGATGAAACAGACGACTCCACAACAGCAGGAGCTCCTTTGAGGGACAGTGAAACTGAGAATCACCTTAGTACTGGACATGTGTAATGTAGAGACTGAAGCAGATTGTATGTGCAAATCAATCAATGGGGTCCAAGCACCACGAGGTCAATGATACCTTATATGCCTCTGAAGACTCAACAGCTACAGATAGGTCTATTGGTGGGTTTTAATAAGGAACCAAGCACCATTTTAGGAACATGGGCAATCCATTACTGCGTTTATTCAAATTCACTGCCAATTACACATATAGTGGACTATTGTCAGAAACAAAGAACTAGGCAAGACACAGATGGGTTTCATTAAACAAAGCAGAGACTTTAGACAACACCAATACCTGGTCATAAGAGAAGGAGGTCGAAGCCGTAATCCAAAGAAACAAAGCAGGGTCGAAAACTATCAACAGATATAACAGGCAGACAAGGAACAAAGAACACGGTCAGAACCAAATAAACAGAGGATGCAGTAGGAAATGTTCAGAATTGCAACTGGAGTTGGCAAAACTTTGCAAAGAGTGTGTATTTGTGTGGATTCTATAAGGATTCAAGGATTCAAGGAGACTTTGTCATTCACATCACATGTGGTACATGGGGTGGAACGAAATTGTGGTACCCAAGGACCCAGTTTCACCCAGACAGCAATACTTAAATAAATCAAATATACATAAATATATAAAAATAGATAAAAAAGAATAGAGAGAGAAAGAGCAGCAGGAAATGGAGCCGTTGGTGTGACTTCCTGACCAGGCTGGAAGTGTTGTTGCCACAGGTGAGGTTGTTGCTCAGGTGAACACCCAAGTACCTGTAGTTGGAGACCACTTTCACCGCAGACCCTCCGACAAGCAGGTGGATGTGGGCATGTCTGCCCCTTCTGAAGTCCACAATCATCTCCTTCGTCTTCTTTACGTTGATGCAGAGGTTGTTCTTTCTGCACCAGCCCTCCAGGTGTTCTATCTCCTGCCTGTAGCCAGACTCATCACTGTTTGTGATGCATCCGACCACTGCTGTGTCATCCGCAAACTTCACAATATGACAGCCTGGCTGGATGGGTGAGAGTCTTATGTGAGCAACGTGAACCAGAGGGGGCTCAGCACACAGCCCTGAGGGGAGCCAGTGCTGAGGATTGTGGTGGAGGAGGTGAGGTTGTGGATTCTCACAGACTGCGGCCTGTTGGTCAGGAAGTCCAGGACCCAGTTGCAGAGAGAAGAGCGCAGACCAAGTGAGGAGAGCTTATCTGTCAGAGTCTGGGGTATCATGGTGTTGAAGGCGGATGTGAAGTCCACAAAGAGCATACGGACATAAGAGTTCTTCTGCTCCAGGTGGGTGAGGGCAGTGTGGACCACAGAGGAAATGGCATCATCTGTGGATCGGTTCCCCCTGTAGGCGTACTGGTGTGGGTCCACAGTGACATCGATGGTGGCTTTGATGTGGGCCATAACCAGTTTTTCAAAGCATTTAGTGTCTATCTGCGTGAGAGCTATCGGCTGGTAGTCATTCAGACCTGTCACTGTGGAGCTCTTGGGGACCGGGATGATGGTGGCGGTCTTCAGGCAGGTGGGAACAGCTGCCTGGGTGAGGGAGACGTTGAAAATGTCTGCCAGGACCTCGGAGATCTGATCAGCGCACTCCCGTAGTACTCGTCCGGGGATGTTATCCGGACCAGCACTTTTCCGCGGGTTGATCCTCCTGAGGGTCCTCCTTACTTCTGCTGGGGTCACATTGAGGGGTACTTCTCCAGGTGGAGGGGTGAGTCTTATGCTGGGCAGGGTGTCAGGGTCCTCAAAGCGGGCATAGAATTTGTTGAGAGCCTCGGGCAGGGAGGGGTCTTTGGAACATTGTGCATCTCTGGTTTTATAGTCTGTGATGCACTTAATTCCCCTCCACATGCTCCTTGGATCCTGGGAGGAGAAGTGTCCCTGGATTTTCAGAGCATATGCAGCTTTGGCCCTCTTAACACCTGTGGTCAGCTCTCTTCTAGCCCTCCTGAGTTCCTGTGAGTCACCGGACCTGAAGGCAGCATCCCTGGCTTTCAGTAGAGAACGCACCTCTCCATTCAGCCAGGGTTTCTGGTTCGGGTAGCAGGTCACAGTCTTCGTGGTGGTGACATCCTCCACACACTTGCTGATGTACCACGAGGACAGCAGATGTGTAATCCTCCAGATCCAGCTCCCCCTTACTCTCAGCAGCCTCCCTGAAGACCTGCCAGTCTGTGCAGCCGAAACAGTCCTGCAGCACAGCGTCTGCGTCACTGGGCCACACAGCGATGGTCTTCTGTGTGGGTCTGGAGCGTCGCAGCGGGGGGTGGTATGCAGGGACCAGCATAATGGAGATGTGGTCGGAGAGCCCGAGGTGGGGGTGGGGGACGGCTCTGTACGCGTCTCTAACGTTGGTGTAAACACGGTCGAGTGTGTTGTTTACCTGAGTTGGAATGTCTATGTTGGTAAAACCTCGGCAAGATGTTCGTCAGGTTCACGTGGTTAAAATCCCCCGCCACCACGTAACACGCCTCCAGATGCTTGTTCTGAAGCGAGCTGATGTTGTCATGTAGCTCCTTCAGTGCGTTGTTAGCATTAGCATCCGGTGCTATGTAAACGGCAATGACGAACACAGCTGTAAACTCACGAGGCAGATAGTGTGGCCGACACTTCACGGTCAGCTGTTCTGTCGCCTCGGAGCATAGGGCGTTTACCATCACACAGTTTGTGCACCAACCTTTGTTTATGTAGACGCATAAGACGCCCCCTTGTGCTTTTCCGGATAGCTGGCTGGGTCCCTCTGTCAGACACTGCATCCTCAGGTAATAACAAAGAATCGAAAGACGTGATTAAATAAGCATTCAGCGATTTAAAATGCTGTAGGAAGTTGTGATAATGGGATGAAACAGACCCCATGTGAAAACCTGTTGACAATAGTGAGAATGACAGTGTTGCCTTGGGAACTGGGGAGATCGGTCACAAAGTGACGGCTACAGTGGGGTGCGAAAGTTTGGGCAGCCTTGTTAATTTTCCTGATTTACCCTTAAAAAGCATTGATTGTTTGGATAAAAAATTGCGTTAAATATATCATATAGGGGACAAGCACAGTGATATTGAGAAGTGAAATGAAGTTTATATGATTTACAGGAAGTGTGCAATAACTGTCTAAACAAAAGTAGGCAGGTGCATAAATTTGGGCACTGTCATCATTTTATTGATTTCAAAAACTTTAGAACTAATTATTGGAACTCAAATTTGGTTTGGTAAGTTCAGTGACCCTTGACCTCCATACACAGGCGACTCCAATTATGAGAAAGGGTATTTAAGGGGGGCAATTGTAAGTTTTTCTCCTCTTTGCATCTTCTCAGAAGAGTCGCAGCATGGGAGTCTCAAAACAACTTTCAAATGACCTGAAAACAAAGATTGTTCACCGTCATGGTTTAGGGGAAGGATACAGAAAGCTATCTCAGAGATTTCAGCTTTCAGTCTCCACTGTGAGAAACATTGTGAGAAAATGGAAGACCACAGGCACAGTTCAAGTCAAGGCTCGAAGTGGCAGACCAAGAAAAATCTCGAATAAACAGAAGCGAAGGATGTTGAGAACAGTCAGAGTCAACCCACAGACCAGCACCAAAGACCTACAACATGATCTTGCTGCTGATGGAGTCCCTGTGCATCGTTCAACTATTTGGCGCACTTTACACAAGGAGATGCTGTATGGGAGAGTGATGCAGAGGAAGCCTTTTCTCCGCCCACATCACAAATAGAGCCGCTCGAGGTATGCTAAAGCACATTTGGACAAGCCAGCTTTATTTTGGAAAAAGGTGCTATGGACTGATGAAACTAAAATAGTTATTTGGGCATAACAAGGGCCGTTATGCATGGAAGAAAAAGAACACAGCACTCCAAGAAAAACACCTGCTACCTACAGTAAAATTTGGTGGTGGTTCCATCATGCTGTGGGGCTGTGTGGTCAGTACAGGGACTGGGAATCTTGTTAAAGTTGAGGGACACATGGATTCCAATCAATATCAGCAGATTCTGGAGACCAATGTCCAGGAATCAGTGACAAAGCTGAAGCTGCGCCGGGGCTGGATCTTCCAACAAGACAACGACCCTAAACACTGCTCAAAATCTACTAATGCATTCATGCAGAGGAACAAGTACAACGTTCTGGAATGGCCATCTCAGTCCCCAGACCTGAATATTATTGAAAATCTGTGGAGTCACTTAAAGAGAGCTGTCCATGCTCAGAAACCATCAAACCTGAATGAACTAGAGATGTTTTATGAAGAAGAATGGTCTAAAATACCTTCAGCCACAATCCAGACTCTCATTAGAAGCTATAGGAAGTGTTTAGAGGCTGTTATTTCTGCAAAAGGAGGATCTACTAAATATTGAGTTATGGTTTTTTTTTTGGTGCCCAAGTTTATGCACCTGCCAAATTTTGTTTAGACAACACTGCACAACAAATTTTTTAAAAAGTCTTGCTTCCTGAAAAGTTTTAGTTGATTGTGACAGGTACCTATAGCGTATGCACAAATATAGTTTTTGTTTTACTGCATCACGTAGGAACTCTAAGAAATAGACATTTATATGTTTACCTATTTAATCACATTTATGTTCCACATGAGCCATTAAGTTCAACAGAATTAAAAATGTTTTGCTCCTGATTTTCTTTTGTATTCAACTTCTGGTGCATCGCGTTGCAGTGTCCAACAGTAGTCAGCAAGCATTGACGGATTCCAGTTGCCCTGGTATCGTTTCTCCATTGTAGCAATGTCCTGGTGAAACCGCTCACCGTGTTCGTCACTGACAGCACCGAGATTCACGGGGAAGAAGTCCAAGTGTGAGTGAAGGAAATGAATCTTGAGTGACATGTTGCACTTCATTTTCTGGTATGCACGGAGAAGTTTGTCTACGACTTCAACGTAGTTTGGCGTTCTGTAATTGCCTAGAAAATTGTCAACAACGTCTTTGAAGGCTTTCCAGGCAATTTTTACCTGGCCAACTAACAGCTCTTCAAACCGCTTGTCACTCATAACATGTCTGATCTGGGGACCAACAAAAATGCCTTCTTTGATCTTTGCGTCACTTATTCTTGGAAACATCTGTCTTAAATAGCGAAAACCTTCACCTTCCTTGTTCAGTGCTTTCACAAAATTCTTCATGACTCCAAGTTTTATGTGTAGAGGAGGCAAAAATATCTTTGCCGGCTCAACAAGCGGTTCATGTGCAACATTTTTCTGTCCTGGAACTATGATGAAAAGATGAAACAACAGTACTTGGTATTGCCGAGCTGCAGTCCCAGTAACAGAGCAACGACTTTCAGATCTCCACAGATATTCCAGTTGTACCTGCTATACTGGATGTGGTTGAGCAACAGTTCCATATTCTCATATGTTTCCTTCATGTGTGCTGCATAGCCAACAGGTACTGACGGATA
Organism: Prochilodus magdalenae; assembly: GCA_024036415.1. Taxonomy (NCBI): domain Eukaryota; kingdom Metazoa; phylum Chordata; class Actinopteri; order Characiformes; family Prochilodontidae; genus Prochilodus; species Prochilodus magdalenae. The sequence goes on from JAMWET010006117.1 coordinate 28,627, forward strand.
AACGTTGCCATTGTGTAGCAGAACAGCTTTCAGGCTTAGCATTGACGAATCAATGAAGAGACGCCACCCTTCCGGATTGTGATCACAACCCAAGGCCGAGAACAATCCATCAATGTTACAACAGAAACAGAGACTGTCGACTTATTAAAAATATTTGGTGATATCATGATGTCGGCTTCTAAACATAGAAATTTTCGTACCTGGTGACAGCAGACACCATCCCTGCAGCCTGGATCCCAGCAACTTACGTGATACGTAAATTTTGATGTAATATTCGTGATCAGCACCTAAAAATCTATAAGAAACACCTAACAGTGTTCAAGAAGCAAAACAGTTGTTGTGCGGTGCAATTATTGCACACTCTCTGTAAATCATATGACCTTAATTTCACTTCTCAAATATCACTGTGTTTGTCCCCTATATGATATATTTAATGGAATTTTTTATCCAAATAATCAATGCTTTATAACGGTAACTCAGGAAAATTAACAACGCTGCCCAAACTTTCGCACCCCACTGTAGTGCACTTTAGAGAGTTCAGACTTTACCTCAGCGGCGGCCCGGTCCACATGACTTGCAAAGTACTTGTAGCAGTGCTATGGTACATCACCCAGCCGTAAAGAACAGCACTTTGGATCCTGTACATCCAACGTGGTTCACTGAGTTGTTATATTCAAGAGAATGAAGAAAATGTGGGGTCGTTGTTTATGTTTGTCATGGTCAACACAATCACATCTCTCTCTCTCTCTCTCTCTCTCTCTCTCTCTCTCTCTCATATATATATAAATATCTTTACCTTTCACTAATGCACTGAAATCAACATCAGCATCAGCATCAACATCAGCCTCAGCCTCTGGAAAACCAGACAGAGAGTAACGTTACCATGCAGGTCTTTACTGTAACGGCTTATTAATGAAGAATAAGATGGGGTAATAAAAGAGCTGAACTGCCATCATTACCTGATGCAGGTGTAACCACTGCACCTGAAACAAGAAGAAGAGTCACTAAAGCTGGTCTGTTCTGCAGTGAAGACTGTACAGTACACTTCACACAGTCGACTCTCAGTAAACACCACCTGTACTCATTATATCTGGTGTCTCCATCAGCAGCGTCAGTGTTACGGTGAAGCTAAGAGAGATGGAGCTCTTACCAAAAGCTGATGAAGCCATGAGGAGAACACACAGCAGTGACATTTCAGTCAGGCGACCCATAATGGCTCTTCTTCAGGTGCTGAAAGAAAAGTCTGAGGTGAGTAAATACAGATATGATCTGTTCTATTATAATGAAGGTAAAATAGAGGACATGTTCTCCTACCTGCTGGAAGTTCTAGATGGAGGTCTAGATGAGGACCCACTTGATGTAGCTCTGTGGAGAAAGTGATGTAGCTTTATACTCTTCAGAAAGGGGTGGGCACCCACCATAAAGCCCAGATCCCACCCACCTAAATGCTGATTCATGCCTGATTTTTGTGGAACCACAAAGCTTTCTTCATGCTGCACGTGCACCATCTTCTGCATTCAAACCAGATCTTTAGATAAGTAACTTCTTCCATTGACCTGTAAGATGAGAAGATGAATCATTGCCTATTAAGAAGTTAATTAAATCAAAAGATTGAAATTGGTCCTGAGCTTTTTCAAATTTCTAATTTTTAGATTGGCGACTTTTAAAGATTTCATACTATTATCTGGTACTTCTATTTGAGCCTGTACACATGACATTAATACACATATGGTTACACTGCAAAGTTAACAGAGTCAATAAATTAATCAGTTAGCAATTATTTAACATTGGAGAACATTGATAGAGACTCTCAGATATTGTACCCAAGCATTTAATATAAAAATCACAATAAAACAATACAATTTGAATGAAAATATAATATATATCTAATAAGTATCAGAAAAAAAATATATATATATATATATATATATATATATATATATATATATATATATATATATATATATATATATAGCAAACAGGAAATGTTTAATTAACTTTGATATACATTGATATTAATGATTTAGGCAGCCTAACAATAGGATCAGCACCATGTTCTAATAAAACTACATTCATTAGTTTAAGAGTGTGGGTGGTTGGGGGATGTTTTCATCCAGTTTGCTGAGATCTGAATCAGCTTTTCTGATAATAATCAGTTTCAGAGTTAAAATTATTCATGAATACATCATGATCTTACGTTTAATAATAAAAGTCCTAAAAGTCCTGGACCAGTCTGAACTCTCCTACTGATAGCAAATTTCTTCTCCTGGTGAAATATCACTCAGTGCAAAAAAGTAGAGGTGTGGCTTTCCATCTACCTAAAAGACTTTTATTTTGCAGTTTGGTTTCTTGTGTTCATCGTCACGAGCCTCCCTAATGACTATAACCCAGTTCTAAAAGTAAGGTCACCTATCTCCAGGGCTTCCTTCTCCACTGGAAATCAAAAGTAAACAGGCTCCCAGGTTACTTTTCTGGATGTGGTTTTGTGTTAGGAGTTGTCCTCTGTACTCCAGGACAAAATCTCCCTGGCAAATGTTGGCAGTTGCAAATACACCTCGGCCGAGGAAATATTCTTTCCCGGTCAGTCAACCGGAAAAATTTGATGGTACCCCTAAATTGTGTAGTGGTTTTCTGTTGCAATGTTCTATTTACTTCGCTCACTCTCCTCCCCGCTCAGATAGTTCCCGTATTGCTTTCGTTGTCTCCCTACTCAAGGGAGAGGCCCTCGACTGGGCTAACGCTGTCTGGTCGACGTATGAGAGGGGAACCTATACGGATTTTATACGGGATTTCAGAGCCGTGTTTGATCACCCAGATGAGGGTAGAGAGACTGGTGATCAACTTTTCCAGCTCCAGCAAGGATCCGGGTCAGTGGCTCAGTACGCCTTAGCGTTCCGCACTATAGCGGCAGGCAGTGGTTGGAACGAAACGGCACTTCGAACCGCTTACCGCAATGGATTAAATCTGGACATACGCAAGGAACTGGCGTACCAGGTTGACGGCCTGTCTCTGGAGGAGCTGATTGCGTTGACCATTCGTCTGGATCAACTCAAGCAAGGGTCTACACCTACGTCTCGTCGTCCCACTGCTGTCCGCGCAGTTTCCCTTCCACTCCCTGCCGCTCCGGAGACCAGACCTCCTCCGGATCCTCGATCGCCGCCTGGACTCACCGCAGAGGAGCCTATGCAGGTGGACTCATCGCGTTTCAAAGAGCACGTCGTCTTCTAGGAGGACTGTGTCTGTACTGTGGGGGTTCGGGACACTTGATAAAGAACTGCAGCATTCGACCGCAAAAAGCGCTCATGCCGCCCCCCAGACACGAGGGTCCCACAGTGCCAGCAGTAGTGAGTAGCCCTGCGCCGGGGATGGTTATTAAATCCTTCATGATTTCGGTGACTTTGTATTATCAGACTGTTTCGTGTGTGTTCCCAGCCCTAATTGACTCCGGCGCGGAAGGTAATTTTATTCACGCCCGGGTGGCTACACAGCTAGGACTACCCATCCACGAAATCAAGAGACCCTTACGTCTGTCCGCGGTTGACCCCGTGGGGAGAGGTATTGTTTCCCACATCACCGCGCCTGTGACTATGGATGCCAGCGCGTTGCACACGGAGAAACTGTGTTTTTTTGTTTTAGACACGGCTGCATACTCCATCATTCTTGGCCTGTCTGGGCTACAGACTCATGATCCCTCCATTTCCTGAACTAATCGTGAGATAATTTTTTGGTCACAACATTGTTTGAAACATTGTATATTGTTTCCCTGCCTTTCTGTGTCTTCCACCTCTGTTGAAAGTCCTGATCAGACTCCTTTGTGTATTCCTCCCGAGTATTCTGACTTGGCAGAGGTGTTCGATAAGGCTAAAGCTACTAAATTAGCCCCTCATAGAGCATATGATTGTGCTTTTGAATTGATAAATGATTAAATTCCACCGAAGTCTCGGATTTACCCGCTTATGCAGGCTGAGGATGATGCTTTGGAGGAATATATATGGGAAGCCTTGGCCCAGGGCTACATTCTCCCATCCACTTCTCCCACGGCCGAAAAAAGATGGCGGTCTCAGACCTTGTATAGACTATCGTGGTCTTAATTCTATAAGTAAGCAGTATGCATTTCCTCTCCCGTTAGTTCCTTCTGCTCTGGAGCAACTTCGCGGAGCAACAGTATTCACCAAATTAGATTTGTGTAGCTCGTACAATCTGATCAGGGTTCGTGAAGGGGATGAATGAAAGACTGCCTTCCTCACCACTAGGGGGCACTATGAATATAGGGTTATGCCTTTCGGGTTGAGGAACGCCCCCTCTGTCTTTCAAGCTTTCATAAATGATGTGCCCAGGGACATGCTCGGCTCGTTTGTCATTGCATACATTGATGACATACTCGTGTACTCGTCGGATCTCTCTACTCATATACAGCATGTCAGGAGGGTCCTGTCTCGCCTCCTAGCTAATCATTTGTATATAAAGGGAGAGAAATGCGAGTTTCACCAAGGTTCCACCTCGTTTTTGGGGTACATTATTAGTTCAGAGGGCGTGGTTATGGATGATCGTAAGGTTGAGGCGGTAGCTAATTGGCCCGTTCCCAGATCCATTCGAGACCTCCAGCGCTTTCTTGGGTTTGCGAATTTCTACAGATGCTTTATTAGGAATTTTAGTTTAGTGGCTACTCCGCTGACCTCTCTTCGTAAGGGAACTGCCAGGCGTTTGGCAGGAACCCTCAAGCAGACAGTGCATTTCAGGAACTGAAAAGAAGGTTCACCACCGCCCAACTACTCCGACATCCGGACCCATCCCAGCCTTTTGTGGTTGAAGTAGATCCAATGTCGGTGTAGGCGCTGTTCTATCGCAACGCAGTGGTGAACCCCCGAAATTGAGGCCAGTTGCATATTTTTCTCACAAATTATCCTGTTTCGCACAAATTATCCTGTTGAACTGTTGGCCATAAAACTAGCGTTTGAGGAGTGGCGCCACTGGCTGGAGGGTGCAAGGTACCCTTTTCTGGTTCTTACGGACCATAAGAATTTAGAATATCTCCGAAGCACCAAGCGTCTTAATTCCCGTCAAGCCCGTTGGTCATTATTTTTTTCTCGTTTTGATTTTCAGATTACCTACCGTCCTGGAACGAGAAATACCAAGGCTGACGCTCTATCTCGCATGTTCGAAGAAGACTCGGACTGTGCCACTATAGATAAGCCTATCCTAGAATCTAGGATGCTTCTATCTCCTATTAGATGGGAGATTGACAGTGAAATAGAGCAATGTAACGCAGCTGAGCCTGTTCCGGAGACCTGTTCAGGAGACCTGTTCCCCTGACCGACTGTTTGTGCCCGCTCCGTTCCGAGATAGGCTCATTACTTGGGTTCATACGTCTCTCACATCGGGACATCCAGACGAGACGCGGACTCACCAGCTTCTCGCCGGGAAGTATTGGTGGGACAATATAAATTCGTACATTCATCGGTTCGTCACGTCTTGCGATACTTGTTCTCAATGCAAAACCCCACGCACGTTACCCGCGGGTAAATTAATGCCGTTACCGATCCCGTCTCGCCCCTGGTCCCATATAGCGGTTGACTTCGTCACGGATCTCCCTGAGTCCCAGGGCCACACAGTCATTTTAACCGTGGTAGATCGTTTTTCTCACGGAGTACGTTTTATACTTTTCGCGTCGTTGCCCACCGCGGTTCAGACTGCTGAGGTGCTGTTCCACTATGTGTTTCGACTGTTTGGTGTCCCGGAAGACATAGTGTCCGATCGGGGCTCTCAATTCACCTCACAGGTATGGTCAGCTTTTATGGAGTGTCTGGGAATTACAGTTAGTCTCACTTCCGGATATCATCCTCAGAGTAATGGTCTGTGTGAACGCATGAATCAGGAGTTAGGATATACTGCTATGGTAACCAAACGGATTGGTCGAGGTATTTGCCCTGGGCTAAGATAGCGCAGAACTCTCTTACCAGCTCAACCACTGCATTGCCCCCCCTTCAATGTATTTTAGGTTATCAACCACCCCTGATGCCCTGGACTGTCACACCATCAAACGTGCCCTCTGTGGAACACTGGATGCGGAGGAGTGAGGAGGTATGGGGACAGACCCATCATCGTATTGAGGAGGCTTTACGTCGCCATAAACAACATGCTGATCAACGACAAGGGACAACCCCCTCCTATGCCCCAGGAGATCGAGTGTGGCTTTCTACCAGGGATTTCAGGCTCACGGAGGGTAGCAGAAAGTTAACTGCCAAGTAAGTTGATCCTTTTAAAATAGTGGAGAAAGTTAACGACGTGACATACAAATTAGAGCTGCCGGTCCATTATTGAGTGTGCTCCACGTTCCATGTTTCTCTGTTGAAGCCTGTTGTCCCTGGCCCATTGAATGAGGCGCTACCCACGGACAAGCCCCCTGATCCAACAATAGTAGACGGGACCCCGGTGTATGCTGTTCGTCGGCTTTTGGATTCCACAAGGAGAAGGGGCGTTCTCCAGTACCTGGTGGACTGGGTGGGATTGGTCCAGAAAAGCGCAGCTGGGTGCCAGCAGCAGACGTGTTGGACCCGGCTCTTATAGAGGACTTCCACCGATACCACCCGCTCCGTCCGGCTCCCAGACCTAGGGGCCGCCCAGGGAGATCGCTCTCCAACCGATCTGGTGTTGGACGACGTGGTCGCCCAAGACGGTTGTCAGGGAGCCCGGCTGCAGGTCACCGACAAGGCTGTTCCAGACGATTCACTGGGAACTCGGTGGCTGGTCCTCAGGGAGCTGGGGAATCCCTTGTTCCGATTCGTGACAGGTCCGGCAGTGCCCCTCGCAGAGCTGCTGGGGGATTGGGGGGCCGTCGTCGTGGTCGTCCTCAGTCATCTTCCCTCTCGGACTCCTTGGGAGGGGGTGATGTCACGCTTCCGGGCTTTCCTGCTCCTCCCGCTCTCCCGAACTCCACTTCCCAGAGGACATCGCTTGATGACGTCAGCTCCATGTGCTTGCGCGCGGAAGTGCCAATTCGCTCGCGATCACCTGCGATTTAGTCAGCTGACCCACATCTGTTTGTATTTATAGTCCGGGTTCCCAGATGCTCTTCGCGAAGCTTTGCCTACCTTGTAGCAATTCTGCGCGTTCTTCTTTCTTGTATGTTATTCTGGTTCTGACTCTCTTCTGGTTCTTGACTACCCTTTATCGGTTAATGTCTATTATCGGGTCTCTGAACTCTGCTCGGCTTTATCAACCTCTCTTAAGCTTTTACCTTTAAACTTGGTTGCCTTCGCGGACTGCTTACTCCTGTCTCCGACCTGTGCCTTTCCTTGACTACGCTTTCTTCTTACACTTGGTCTGGTTTGTCATTGTTGTTTAGCCTGTGTTTTTATAATGAATCTGCTTTGTTTTTAAAACTCTGCAAATGTCGATCCGGAGTCTTTTTCCTGACATTGTGGAGTTTTTACTTTTTGTGCTGTTTACTTCTCACCGATCTTTTAGCCATGTCGTCTCAACTGTCGTTCTGTCAAAATACCACAATTAACCACATTAAGATTTCTCAAAAAAACAAAAACTTTAAAGTACAAACACAGCTCTGGAAAAACTTTTAGAGACCACCTCAAACTGATCAGTTCCTCTAGGTGTACAGGTTCTGGGTTTGTGTTGGACCAAAATTTCTCAGTTCTGCTTTATACTCTACTCTACTGGAAACATGTCTCCCATAATTCCAGATCAGATATTGTATTAGATCTGGCCACCGCTCGCCAGTCTTTCTGAAGGTCACTTGAGGTCATCTTACGGTGGCGCTTATCACGGTCAGTAAAGAAATCTTCTGTAAATTAGCTGCTAGCGCGTTACCAGCTAATTTACACCACTGAACAGAGTTTTAAAGACTTACTGCCTCTCAAACATCACCCACTCTACCCCACCAGCTCAAATACAACTTTACTCTATGAACCTGCATCATTACAGCATCTCTTCGCAGCAAATTAGCATTAACATTCCTCATCAGCGGTTCCAAGCTGAACCGTACACTACAGGTCAAATCTAGGAGTCAAATTTCAAACTTACTAACCCTTTTTGTCAGCGCTCAGCTGAAAAGATGACCCAGACAGTTTGAATAAGTGTCTTCTAAACCCCCTAAAGCCTTAATACAAGTTCGGCAGCAGAGATCAGACTTTACCTCAGTCTGGCCCAGTCCACATAACTTCCAAAGTACTTGTAGCAGCGTCTACGGTACCTCACCCAGCCGTAAGGACAGGCCATTGGATCCTGTACATCCTTACGTGGTTCACTGAGTTGTTCTATTCAAGAGAAAAAGAAAATTTGGGGTCAATACAATCACAAATTTCTCTCTCTCTCTCTCTCTCTCTCTCACTCACTTAAATAAATAAAACTCTTTACCTTTCACTAATGCACTGAAATCAGCATCAGCATCAACATCAACATCAGCATCAACATCAGCATCAACTTGAGCATCAACATGTGCATCAGCCTCAGCCTCTGGAAAACCAGACGAAGCTTAACGTTACCATGCAGGTCTTTACCGTAACGGCTTATTAATGAAGAATAAGATGGGGTAATAAAAGAGCTGAACTGCCATCATTACCTGATGCAGGTGTAACCACTGCACCTGAAACAAGAAGAAGAGTCACTAAAGCTGGTCTGTTCTGCAGTGAAGACTGTACAGTACACTTCACACAGTCGACTCTCAGTAAACACCACCTGTACTCATTATATCTGGTGTCTCCATCAGCAGCGTCAGTGTTACGGTGAAGCTAAGAGAGATGGAGCTCTTACCAAAAGCTGATGAAGCCATGAGGAGAACACACAGCAGTGACATTTCAGTCAGGCGACCCATAATGGCTCTTCTTCAGGTGCTGAAAGAAAAGTCTGAGGTGAGTAAATACAGATATGATCTGTTCTATTATAATGAAGGTAAAATAGAGGACATGTTCTCCTACCTGCTGGTAGTGAGGAACCGCTTGATGATCAGATGTAGCTCTGTGGAGAAAGTGATGTAGCTTTATACTCTTCAGAAAGGGGTGGACACCCACCACAACCCCCAGATAAAACCCACATAAATGCTGATTCATACCTGATTTCTCTGGAACCATTAGGTTCACCTTCATACTGCACGTACACCATCTTCTGCATTCAGACGTCTTCCATTGCACAAGAATGACCTGTAGGATGAGAAGTTGAATCATTGCCTATTAAGACGCTTAAACTAATTACAATATTTGGATTCAATAAGTGTAATTCATGGTTTTGTGTTGTTTAAATGTTTGTTCAGTAATATGGGACTGATATGGCAACCTTGAAGTTTTCTGCGAAATCGAAAAATTCAAGTCTGAAAAATCTTAATTTAAATTTTTGATTATAGCTGATTCAAGGTTTGGGGATTTGGACCTCTCTTGTGGAAATGTGTAATTGTATGTTGGTTGTGCTTTGGAGAATTTAGTCAAAGCTCTGTGAAATCTTTTAAAGATGTCAGTTATTGCATACTATAACCTCCATCTGTATAATGTTGATTTTGTACTGAGGTTGAAATGTTAAGCTGGGACTTCAATCTGAGCCTGTACACATGACATTAATACATATATGGTGGGAAAGAAGCAGTTGAACATGGCAGAGTTAGTAGAGTCAAGAAATCAATCAATTTACTAATATTAAACACTGGAGAACATTGATAGGGACCCTCAGATAATGTACCCAAGCATTTAATTTGAATGTACATTAAAACAATAAATATATCTAAAAGATAATAGCTGAAAAGAGAATATATATATATAGCTATCCAAACAGGAAATGTTTAATTAACTTGGGATCCCATTAACATGGGATGAAGATTTACACTGATATAAAATTAAATGACCTCCTTAAACTGATCAGTGTCTCTAGTTGTACAGGTTCTGGGTTTGTGTTGGACCAGAATTCCTCAGTTCTGTTTGATTCTCTACACTACTGGAACCATGTCTCCCAAACTCCAGATCAGATATTGTATTAGATCTGTTTATTTAGAAAATCACTAATGACCTCCAGAAGCCTGTTTTTAGAACCATGCTCGCTGTGCGTTTCACCCCAGTCACCGCCCGCCAGTCTCCCTGTAGGTCACTTGAGGTCATCTTACGGTGGTTAAGTGCCATTGGAATGAGGTGGTGCTCATCACGGTCAGTAGAGAGTGGGTTTGGCCCTCTGCCAGTCTGTAGCTGTGTTGTCCTGTGAACCAGACGCTCACTTATCTACCAGTAAAGCTAGAACCCAACCTTCTGTTCCTCACTAAGAACCTGCTGTTCCTGTGGAGATGCTGATTTAAGAAGAAACTGGAGTGCCCTCTTATTTATTTCCAGAGCTGGATATTGATATATACGGACAGAGAATGCAAAACATCAAAATACAATGTTGTTTAGGTGGCCTAACAATAGGGTCAACAACATGTTCCCCAAAGGGGCCTTTCTAATAAAACTACATTCATCAGTATAAGGGCGTGGGGGGTTGAGGGGATGTTTTTAATGGGAAAACTAAACTGGAAAATTGTGTAATAATCAGCTTTTCTAATAATAATCAGTTTTAGAGTTGATTTATTTCATGTGCTTCGTCCTGTCTGTCTTGTGAATGTCCAGACTTAATTTCCTGCCTTAAGCTGCATTGTGATTTCATGAGAAAACCAGCGGCTTGACTCTGTAGGTCTTAAAAGGTACCTATGCAAAGACAATGGTTTCACTGACTTGTTTAAGCACTGAACTGATATTGAAATTGCATAATTAATTCCAGAAAGTTCAAGGTTGTGTAAATGGATAGATGGGGTGGCAATCGCCAAAACCAAAATGAAATAATGTAATTATTTTATCACTCCTGTTGGATGAAATGAAGTCATCAAGCTTAACTTAGTAGGATCCTTCATGTTGGGCCTAGCTGGATCAACAATCAGTGGTGAGGTTATCACATAGTTCCTTCAGGTGATCAGAAGCACCGATTATCAGGTTTAGGTTAAAATCACCTGAAATAAGAACTTCTGAATTTTATTTTACAGAAATGTACCATCTTTACTGAAACATTACTCTACTGTTAATTATCAGCCTTTGTCTGTCACATCTGCTGCCAGACGTTTGGGGTTTTGCAGACCACTAGAGAACAACAAGCGGCTTCTTTGCAAATACTGAAGTTCCTGATGAACAGTGAGTCAGTACAAATTAGTATGATGAAACAGACGACTCCACAACAGCAGGAGCTCCTTTGAGGGACAGTGAAACTGCTAATCATCTTAGTACTGGACATGTGTAATGTAGGGACTGAAGCAGATTGTATGTGCAAATCAATCAATGGGGTCCAAGCACCATGAGGTCAACAATACCTTATATGCCTCTGAAGACTCAACAGCTACAGATCAGTCTATTGGTGGGCATTAATAGGAACCAAGCACCATTTTAGGAACATGGGCAATCCATTACTGCGTTTATTCAGATTCACTGCCAATTACACATATAGTGGACTATTGTCAGAAACAAAGAACTAGGCATAATGCGAGCAGAGCCAAGATACAGGTGGGTTTATTAAACAAAGCAGAGACTTTAAACAACAACAAAGAATGGTACAGCGAAGCAAGAAACAATACCTGGTCATGAGAGAAACGAACATGTGAGGGTTGGAAACCAGAGAAGCAGACAGACCGGCTGATGGAACCAGAAGGGAACAAAGCAGGGTCGAAAACTATCAACAGATATAACAGGCAGACAAGGAACAAAGAACACGGTCAGAACCAAATAAACAGAGAATGCAGTAGGAAAAACTCAGAATTGCAACTGGAGTTGGTGACAGACCCCCCTGGCAACCAGCGGATGAGCTCATAGACTCAAGCCGGAAGTCCCTGGTGGATAGCCAAACACAATATCCTGGAGTGTACTCGGGGGTGCTGCCGTGGTGATTGTCTGTGTGTCGCTTATGTTGTTGAAACCTGGGAGATAAGACCCTGGCTGGGTCACTCTGTCAGATAGTGCATCCTCAGGTAATACCAAAGAATCGAAAGACGTGATTAAATAAGCATTCAGCGCTTTGAAATGCTGTAGGAAGTTGTGGAAGTGGGATGAAACAGACCCCATGTGAAAACCTGTTGACGATAGTGAGAATGACAGTGTTGCCTTGGGAACTGGGGAGATTGGTCACAAAGTGACGGCTATATGAGACCATGGACGAGTCGGCACGGGCAATGGTAATAATTCACCAGCAGGAAACGTACATGGGGTTTTACACACGGAACAAACAGTACCCAAAGAAATAAAACGATGAATATCGAGACACATATTCACCCACCAGTGCTGCCCCGACAGGAGGTCCAATTCTCACCCGGGTGGCCTGAGGTGAGAGAAGTATGCGCCCAGGTGATGAGTCTGTCATGAAAGTGTAACGGGACATATGTAGCAGCATAAAAAAAATAAATGGCTTTTTTTTAAATATTTTATTTTTGTTGTAATTAAAGTTTTACTGCTGTTTATAATTTCTGTAATGTAAAATTCGAGTAGATATATTATTTCTTCAGTGCCATGTGTTCTAGAGATCGTTCAGCACAAGTTCAGAACAAAACAAGAGTTAAATTAGCTGTTTCAGCTATTGCCCAGTAGGTGGCGCTTGATGTCAGTTGTATTAAGGAATCTACGGTTCTGGTAAGGGTCAAAAAGCGAAGCAATTAAATGCAAGACCAGAACGGCGTCCACACTAAACATAGAATGAGCCTCAGAAAGTTAAATATACAGGTCTGAAGATTAATAAAAGATGAACTCGCTTTAGAGGATCAGTTTTAGAGTGAGATAGCCGAGGGGAGCTAACAGCTAGGCTAACCGTATATTAGGTGAACTGAGCAGCGTTAGCAGCAGCTAGCTCTAAACAGTGGATACAGTAATAACAGCTCTGAGGTAAATGTGGCTGTAGTGATTGTAGTGGGGTAAATTTAATCAGAATGATCATCAGAAAGTTAAATATACAGGTCTGAAGATTAATAAAAGATGAACTCGCTTTAGAGGATCAGTTTTAGAGTTCCACAAACCCTTAAGGCTAACAATAAAAGTTCAATCAGTTCATTAGGTTTACGTTGTTGTGTGTCAAAATGAGTCTAGGCAATGTTTAGGGACAAGTTTCAAATGAACAAGTTGAAAAGGAGCCATGTGGGGAACAAGGAACGTCTCTTCCACCACAAGAGCAGGGTATGTAACAGTTACTCGGCACATTTGGCCAGCTGGCTAGATTAAGGCTAAATAAAGTAAAGTAACTTTATTTCTCAAAAACAGATATTTAAAATTAATCACTGGCGAGAGTTCAGGTTCCAGTTCTTAGCGTGGCAATAAGAAATTGCTGTCAGACACCAGGTCAGTCATTATTC
>JAMWET010006118.1:0-10000 GCA_024036415.1 Prochilodus magdalenae
AGGTCAGCTCGGAGCCGAACGATGGAAGAGCGATTACTGGCTGAATTACTGACCTTCCCGTTTGAAAACGAGCTGCCGGAACGTCCTGTGATCACTGTCTCCTCTAAAGCAGCGACTGCTCCCTTTCTCTCAGCTCCATCCGCCTGGTATGACTGTGTCAGTGATGTAATGTGGAGCCGAGGCCACTCCCTTGATCATGACTAATGTGTTTTGTTTAAGTGAAGACAGACGCCTTATGCTGGCATCTGCAGCCTGACCTGCGGATCGGGGATGTGTGGACATGCAGCCTGCTGGCTCGTTCTCGCGGCCGGGCAGGGGACTTTCCCTGGTATTAGTTCCCCTGGGATGAGATGGGTTTGAGACTAGGAGGAGGGGCCGGGGGTGGGGTGTGTACTGTTGGTGCAGGATGCTCGTAGTGTGGAGGCCAGGCAGAGAGACCATCATGTCCATCCTACTGTATAATTTAGCCTTCCTGCTTATCCGGCTTTTCCATTTTAGTTGCTGTTAAATAGAACGAAACCATCCAGCCGAGCTGATTAGTGGGCTGGGCTAGTGCTGCTCAGGAAGCATGGGGTCATTTAATTAAACACGGGGTCTGTAATAATTAAAAATGTCAGATAGTGTCATAAATTTGGGATATATGGTGATATTTGACATAACCAAGCGCTACTGTATACCATATGCTAATCAGCTCTGTGTTGACCTTTGCATTGCTGCTGCCGCGGAGGGCTGTAATATGCCAGGTCCCATCTATCAGTATGCTCAGCGACCCATCCAAGCGAACATGATGATGCATTAATGCTGAATTCGGTTGCTGTGGGATCTGCGTATATTGCGTATGTTACACTGTATATAAACAGGGCTCAGCCAATCAGATTTTAGGACCTGAGCTGTCTTTTTATAAGGTGTTATAATGCAAAGCGTACTACAGAGAAATATACGTAGCTGAGTCACATTATTATGACCACTTCTTCTGAGTTTTGATAGCGGCAGCTCATGAGGGGAGTCAGGTTGTCATGGTATTCTCCGGGGCCATCCATCCATGTGAAAGACACTCTCGACTCATCTGGGTGTGAATCCATCCTTCCCGATCACGTACACCCATACATGCAGGTTGTCTTTCCTGGGGCGGATCTTCCATGAAGACGATGCCACATCTCACACAGCTGGATATGTCCGACGCTGGCTGGAGGGGCGTTACCAAGACTTCCAGGTACTACCCTGGAACCCCTGATTCCCCAGACTGAACCTCGATGGTCGTGTTGGCTCGTTGGATCCTCCCCCATGTACCCTCCAGCAGCTGTGGGATGCACTGCAGTCAGCATGGGTCCCGATACCTCTGACCACCGACCAGGACCTTACTGAGTCACTAGCTGCAGTCCGTGCTGCACACGGCAGGTACTCTTTAATAGGTGACGGTCATAATAATGTGGCTCAGCTGTGTACACCTATATTGTTCCCTACTTCCTATAGAGACACACCTCCGAAGTTCAGTCTTAGAAGCTTGTTTAGCATTTCCTGCCTATTGTCACTATCCAGATAACCCCAAGCACATTCTGTGATGTTCAGGTCTGGACTCTCAGGTCAGCAGTGGTCAGTCCATTGTTTAGGTGAGACCAATCGTTCTCTGAGTAGAGAGTTGGTGCCATTGGTGGAATTTGACTTCTGCATTTAACTCATCTGTGAAGTTAAACACACACACACACACACTAGGGGCACTGAGCACACTTGCCCAGAGCAGTAGGCAGGCCTATTCACAGTGCCCATGGAGCAGTTAGGGAGGTTAGATGCCCTGCTCAAGGGCACTTTGGTTGTTACCATTAGCTCAGGGAATCTAACGGGTGACCCTCGGGTTACAAGGGTGGTTCCACCCTTCAGCTTTGCCCAAACACCGTATTGTTCTCCATGCTATACGTCTGTATTTACCCTCTGTCTGAAACACTGTTAGAGCTCCTGTAGCTTCAAGGCCTGCTAGCTAGTGGGCGGGCAGTA
Source organism: Prochilodus magdalenae (assembly GCA_024036415.1). Taxonomy (NCBI): domain Eukaryota; kingdom Metazoa; phylum Chordata; class Actinopteri; order Characiformes; family Prochilodontidae; genus Prochilodus; species Prochilodus magdalenae. The sequence continues at coordinate 1,993 of JAMWET010006118.1, forward strand.
AGGACTGTGACGGGATGATGTCACCACGTAACAGAAATAGGGCTGCAGTACTAATGAGACGTTTTCTAGGCAGCTGGGAAAAGTGGTTTCTCCCTCTGGTGTGTACTTTGGGCTTCAGGACTTGCAGAACATTTACACAAAAAGGTGCGACGTGCTACAGGACGGAGGGGGGAGAACCTGAGGGGGCAGTACAGGGTCCCCTCAAAGTAATTGAAGGGTCTCTGACTTTCGCACAGCACTGTATTTGGCTGTGTGTGGCTTAGGGCACTGAACCCGAGTCTAGAACCAGTGGCCGGGTGGTGTGTGTGTGAGGGGGGGGCGTGTCGGTGATTTAAGGCGTGGCTCTTGTTGTGCTGCAGTACACTGCTGCAGCCCCTCCCTCTGCCCTCCTCGTCCTCCTCCCCGAGCCGTAGAGGCTGCTCTCTGAGATGCTGGCTAGCGTTTTGTTCGTTAGCACAGCGAGTCAAAACAAACAGAGAGCGAGCAGATTCCTATTGATTCTCTGTAATCGATCCCTGCCTCCTAATTTTGAGCTCTGCCAGCGAAGGTTGTCCTTGTAAGCTAAAACGATTTCACCCACTTCCTCTCAGCAGGGCTCCCTTTCACCGCCAGGGAACGAGGATGGCTGACGTTTGTTAGGATTCATTTTCTGCGGGTTTGTTTTCGGGGCTGGATTCGTCGCGTTCCTGGCAGACGGCATGAATATCCTTATGAGCAGCTGCGCCTGGAATTCCAAGGAGCTGCACGAAATCAATCTGCACCAAATCACTTCGTCTGCATATCAGACTAGCTGGTACAGTTTACCTAGGACTGTAACTACCTGAGTGCCCCCCCAGGCAAACTTGCACTCATTCTTAAAGAACAGCTGCACCCAGAAGGAGGTGTGGGAGTGCGGTGGTGTTGGGAAGGAAGATAAAGGTGACCAGGATCAATAACTGATGATAAATTTAGACTGATATGATCAATATTTATTGAGCTACACATACAGAAGTCTGTCTCTCAGTATGGCGTCGGGTCGCCATGTTTGCTAACCCAACACGCCAGACGTCTCGGTATGGAGCTGTAGAGGTTCCTAATGGAGTCCTGTGATAATCCATCCCATGCAGCTTGAACATCCTCACACAGTTCCTGCAGATGGTGCGGTACGGGTGGTACTGAGTGACACCAGGCCTTCTAGACGTGTGACCGCAAACTGTCCACCTTGGCGCTGACCACGGTGCCTCCACACACGGATTCGTTGGGCGTCTCCACCAAGACTAAAGCGGGACTCGTCACTGAAGATGAGCCGCTGCCATTCTGAGTCACTCCATGACAGTCTGGTACGACACCACTGCAGTCTTTGGTGACGGTGACGTGGTGTTAAGGACAGTCGTGGTAACGGTCTGTGTGCGTGTAGTCCGGCGTGGTGCAGCTGTCTGCCAGTGGGGCTGCACCAACAGGATGACTCATGGAGGACACCACTGCTTACTGGGTGTCTGTTATGGTGGCTGTTGGGTCAGTCAGGTACAGAGATAAGGCCCGTCCTTGGCTATGGCACATGCCCATGACTTCATTAACATGCTGCTAGCGGTGCTCTGTAGGCAACCCTGCCAGTCTGCAGTGACAGCAGAGGAGGGTGGAGTTCAGCTCCTCACTGCTTAAACACATTTAGGGCATCCTATGCCTTCAAAGAGGGGGCGGGGCAATTATTTACCACCACCACCCAGAATTCTTCAGTGATATGAAGCTGAACTTTTAATTGGCAGCTTCATGATCCAATTTCCCGGTTCCACCTTACGTGGTGAATCGAATGACCGTACAACGCTGTTACCATGGTGATCTTGCAGCACAGCGACTGTTTAACAGAGACATGCTCGTGTGTATGGGTCTGTTTGGTGACTCGCAGGGCATTCTGGGAATTACCTTAACACTCAGTTTGTAGTGTGCCTCTGAAAAATCTCCATTTGAAGGGCCATGTAACCCTAACACTTCACCCTACCTCTCCATCTCAACACCATCCACCAACACCCAACCCTACCCCTAGACGTGGATGTGCAAAACGGAGGGGTACGGCCTAGTGTTGGGGGCAAGGGGTGAAAGGGGATTGGGCCATCATGGGGTCTGTGGTTCTAACCGTGAGACCCTTGGGGCTGTATTGCCGTACATGTTGCCGAACGATCCCAGCTGATGCAAAGCGCGTGTCGGTTTTACCTGGCATCAGTCCCGTCTCCGGTTCAGAGGTTTCAGGCTTTAGCCTCTGCTGCACGGGGGTTGCATGAAGGGAGAGTCGTTTTGCTGGGCTGTCTGGCCGTCCGCTGCCCCTCCCTATGCAGCACTCTGCCTGACTGCTGAACACTAACAGCGCTAGCCGGCTGAGAGGCAGGGCCGCTAGCTGCTTTTGTTAGCCTGCAGGTTTTGGATTCATATGCACAAAGGAGCACCAGCTGGTCCCAGATCAGTGCAGCGTTGCTAGCTTTGAATTAAAAGGCCTGGGTGGAAGTCCTGCTCACTCATTCCTGATGAGGCTCGCTTTAGCCTTAGCATGCCCTGGAAGGTGACTAGCATACTAAAAGGCAGCTTCATAATACATGACCATGCACAAACACAAGCTGTTCCTAGACCAGTTAGCACACGCTAGCTCAACAGCGAACAGAATCTGAGCCGACTGGGAATCAGATGCCTGGATTTGACCAGGACAGGGCAGTGACGCTACAAGCTTGTGTGGCTTTTGGATCAGGCTTTCGTTTAGCACAGACTGATTAGCATGCTAACAAGCAGGCGCACGACACATAGCCAGATAGAAACGCATGCCGTCTTTGGGCGTGTCTTGAACGATGGATGGCACACGTTTTGTGAAAAAGTAAGCGAGAGCTAATTTGCTAGCATAGACGAGGATTTTTGTTCAGATCTGTGGAATAAAGCTAATCTAAAAGAGGGTGAGGTTATTCTGCTTGGTTCCTGATCAGGTTTTGGTTTAGCATAAACCGACTAGCATGCTAACAAGCAAGTATACAGTGGATAGATACAAGCACAAGCTGTTTTCAATATTATAATGCATGTTAGCTGGAAAACAAACAGAAGGAGAGCTAACTCTTTTTATAATATTATTATTATTATTATTATTATTATTATTAATAATAATAATAATATATATATATATATTTTTTTTATAACTAATAAACAAGGCAGATCAGTGTTTTTTTTTTTTTTTTTTTTTTTTTTTTTTTTTTTTTTTTTTTTGTTTGTTTTTGCCCAGACCAGTTCAGTAAACTAGCCTTCAGTTAAAAAGCTTGATAGTTGTATAGACTTGGCACAAACTGACTAGCATGGTACACACTACTGTTGGTAGATTTAGTATGCGGGTAGTGTGTAGTATACCATTTTGAACACGGCCTTTATCATAGACAGCAATTGCGCGCAAGACGACCCCAGACTCTGTCGTTATGAAGGTGTACTGTTATAAATTTCAGGTTGTCCGGAGGCGGACGCCTCCTGTTGAATGCTCACATACACTAGCGCATCACCAGTAGAGTTCAGCTCGGCTCAGTTCATTGTGCAGCGCCACGCCCCTTTGCCGCTTGTGCCACGGGTTCCACTGTTCCAGATCAGCTAGTGCTGGAACAGCAGAGTTGTCTTTTTTTTTTTTTTTTTTTTTTTTAATTATTTATTTATTTATTTATTATTTTTAAAGCACAGACCAGATTTTGGCAGTGGCACCGTGTTGTTGGAAAAGGGCTCCCGGATTCCGGATCACAGTGTGACTAGCATGCTAACGGGCGGGTTCGGTATACGGAGCCCCATACAAAAACACCCTGTTTTAATAGAAAGCTGAACGTGGATTTTGTTGGCATCAGGCCAGGTAATAGAAGCTGGAGGACGGACGGCGTGTTTGTGAGCGCCGTCCGCCTGTGGCGACAGAAACTGTGCATGTTTTGCTTCATCATTGGGCGTTTTTAGGTACACAGTCCGCTCGCTAGCTGCTCACTGCAGTGAAATGATTGTGTAGCACAGCCGAGGAGGGAGAGTGGAGGGAGCGACGGAGGAGAGAGGGGGGAGGGAGGATGCAAGGGAGAGAAGAGAGACTCATGCTGAGTGTGTATCTGTCGGCTCCAGCCTACAGGCATTCGGGTAATTTGCATACGTCCTGGCTGCACATCAGTGAAAGCCAATAGAAGCCCACCCGTCGGAAACAGGACCACATCAGCCTCATTGTTTGAAACGGAGGCCGGGACTGAACAAATGCCTCACCCAGCACCCCTCAGTCATGCTGCGTGAGTGACATCATCCCCAGCCAATCACCTCTTTTCATCTAAAGCCTTTGACCCCCCCCCAGGCTACAGTGTGACAGTAAGATTTAGACCACTGCTTTGTCCACTAAGGGCTATTAATAGTAACGCAGCTTCCACTTCAGCAGAAAAAGGCCTGGCCACGCGTTTAATAGGCCTTTCTGTGTCGGCTGTGAAAGGATTGTGTTCTTCAGGCTGTGAAATGCCGTCCAGTAGACGTCAGTGGGGATGATATGGCTGCCTACGGTGATTCTTATATCGGCGGCGTCCAAAGAAAAACGAGCATCTCCAAAATGGTAACTTTACAGGAGAGTGCGAAAACCTCATTCAATTTGAATGGAAGTCAATGGAACCAGACGTCCTTCCGAACACTTTTGCCATTTCTGTTGGTCCATTCTTCATGCAAATCTCGCACAGCGTAAATTGACGACTGCTGTGTTCAAACGATGTATAAAAGTCAAAATGTTTTTGATAAAAGTCAAAAACTTTGTGTTGGAGTGACTAACGGTCAAACCTCAAGCGTTAGCCTAAAGCTGTAGCCTGCTAGGCTAAGCTCACACACGAGTACTGCGGCTTCCAGTGAACCGATGTTTAGAGTCAGGACTGAAATGGTACTTATATATCACAGAAAAATAAAAAATAAATTTTAAAATTAAAAGCCCAGATTCTTAAAAAAATGCCATTGTGTGTGCTTTGTGTTAGATATGCCGGTATTCCCAGCGAGGCTCGCTAGGCCGCCTTTGGGTAGCACAGCCCAGCGATGTATTCAGGATATTGGCTAATGCACATGCTCGGAGTAGCGAGTGAAGATGGATGTCACTCCTGTGAGTTTTCTGGGAAAACAGCTCCATCAGGGCTCAGCATGCACCCTGAAAACCCAATCATGGACAGCGGGAAGCTAGACGCAATCTGTCTTTCTCCCTATCCCTTCTTCCCTCCCTCCCTCTGCACCATTAAGGAGGACTGTATCTTAAGTGAAAGGCTGGGCATCGTCCCATTTTTAGCTGAATGCTTTGTCTGTCCCGTTTCACCTGGAGGCATTCTTCTGTCTGCCAGGTCTGTTTCATCCTGCAGGGGGCGATAGAAACAACACGGTTTCCTGTGCCTGGAAAAGAACTGAAAACTGTTTAAAGGAGCCATATGTAATTTTTTGAGTTTAAAATGTTCCAGAATTTACTAAAGTTATCAACAGAATGTGAAGAAACAGCACTTACGGTGGTATAAAAAGATGTCTGCGTTTTGGACAGTCGGGATATCTACTCGAGTTAGCATGCTAACCGGCTAGCTCCGTCCCCTCTTGTCCTGTAGTGATCCCAGAGATCTACAAAAGCTAACGGTAGCTAGGTTAGACCCTGTTTTAACCCACAGTGGTGCCAAGAAAAATCTTGACACCAAAAGAGCTCCTCCATCCTACCTCCACCCAAAACACCACCCAGAAATATTAAGATTTGTTTTACCCATCATAGGTATGAAGAGTTGAGCGGTGGTTATGATGGACGGGGTGGAGAAACGGGGCTTGTTTCCATGTAGTGTCATTTTTTATTTATTTTTTATTTTTTGGGGACGTAAACACACCCCTCCCTTCCCTCTCTATACGCTCTCTCTTCATATATGGAGACTGTGCTGCAAGAACAGGCCATATCTAATCCACAGTTTTAGTGACATCCTTTACATGCACCTCTATTCAGCCTCCAGCAGCTTAGCCCCGCCCATTTACATATAAGAATGGAATGGAGTCCACTGAGTGAACCATGATGCAGGGCAGCCAATCAGAACAAATCTCATTTACATAAAAGGGCAGTGGTAAAATGTCAGTATCAAAGTGACCATGTATTGTTCTGGAAGGTCCAGTTCACCTTCAGAACCATGTTTAACCGCCGCTTAGGGGGAGCAGCTCTTCAGCCGTTACTGCTCTCGGGGTTCTCACACAGGGAGGTGCTAACACCTGCTGTGAGTGGGCTGACAGATGACACGGTGAACATGCTCTCCTCCGCGTTTAGGGCGGTCTCATGTCTGCAGCGTTGAAGGGGAGAGTAAGGCTGTTTTGGTGGAAGTTCTGTTGCTGCACTTTTAGATTGGATCACAGCCGCGTCCACATCCAGGTCATATACGTGCTGCTGCATGAGGCTCCAGAGCATCTCAAGGATGTCCCACATATACAGAACACGGTGAACTGGCCCCGATTCCATATATAACTCACCGGTTAACCTGATCATTACAGGGTTCATTTTCATCTGAGGTGAGAACGTTTACCCACCCTGTTCTCGTGAATACGGAGAGCCCGGTTAGTGACCTGTTAGTGGCAGGAACTCAGTATGGTATGGAGGCAGTATGTTGTACTTGGCTAATAATAGTAGTAGTCTATTATAATAATAATAATAATTATTATTATTATTATTATTATTATTAGTAGTAGTAGTAGTAGTAGTAGTAGTAGTAGTAGACCACAACCAGAAATATTTTATTTATTTATTTATTTATTTATAGTTGGTTGGTTTGGTGGTAGTAGTTGTGGTGGTTGGTGGTAGTTGATGGTAGTAGTTATGGTTGGTGGTTTGTGGTAGTTTTGGTTATGGTTGGTGGTAGTTGGCAGTGGTAGTAGTTGTGGTTGTTGGTTGGTGGTAGTAGTTGTGGCTATTGGTAGTTGTTTTGGTTGTTTAGTATTAGTTTATCACTTAATAATAATAATAATAATAATAATATTATTATTACTTGTTGGTATTATTATTATTATTATTATTATTATTATTATTAGTAGTAGTAGTAGTAGTAGAAGACCACAACCAATAATAATTATTTATTTATTTATAGTTGGTTGGTGGTAGTAGTTGTGGTTGGTGGTAGTTGTTGTATTTGGTGGTAGTAGTTGTTGGTGGTAGTTGGCGGTGGTAGTTGTGGTGGTTGTTGGTTGGTGGTAGTAGTTGTGGTTGTTGGTGGTAGTTGATGGTAGTAGTTTTGGTTATGGTTGGTGGTGGTTAGTGGTAGTAGTTGTGGTTGTCGGTGGTAGTTGATGGTAGTAGTTTTGGTTATGGTTGGTGGTAGTAGTTGTGGTTGATGGTTGGTGGTAGTAGTTGTGGTTGGTGGTAGTAGTTGGTGGTAGTTGATGGTAATAGTTTTGGTTGTGGTTGTTGGTGGTAGTTGGCGGTAGTAGTTTTGGTTGTGGTTGTTGGTGGTAGTTGGCGGTAGTAGTTTTGGTTGTGGTTGTTGGTGGTAGTTGGCGGTAGTAGTTTTGGTTGTGGTTGTTGGTGGTAGTTGGCGGTAGTAGTTTTGGTTGTGGTTGTTGGTGGTAGTTGATGGTAGTAGTTTTGGTTGTGGTTGTTGGTGGTAGTTGGTGGTAGTAGTTTTGGTTGTGGTTGTTGGTTATGGTTGGTGGTAGTTGGCGGTGGTAGTAGTTGTGGTTGATGGTTGGTGGTAGTAGTTGTGGTTATGGTTGGTGGTAGTTGGCAGTGGTAGTAGTTGTGGTTGTTGTTGGTTGGTGGTAGTTGTGGCTATTGGTAGTTGTTTTGGTTGTTGTTTGGTATTAGTTTATTATTATTATTATTATTATTATTATTAAGAACTGGAATTGGTTATTAAATATTCTATAAGAATAAGGAAAGCTATGAAGATGTTTTCATTGCATTGATTTAATGTTGTTGGTGGTCTCTTTGGTGGTGGTATTCTTTATGGTGGTGGTGTTTGGTGGTGTCGATAATCTTCATCTTCATCAATAAAACCCCATCCAAATGCTGAGACAACACGAT
>JAMWET010006118.1:15000-72500 GCA_024036415.1 Prochilodus magdalenae
GGCTTTCAGACTGTTAACCTCCCTCTGCTGCTCCTCTCTCGCTCTCCTGGGGCCGTACCAAACCAGCCCTTTGGAAACCGGTGGGAACCGGAGCAGATGTGATGAGCACCCTCTAATTTTCATGTGTGTGGAAAGTTATTACTCCTCCTCTGACACCTCCTCCACCTGAAGGCTGGATGTGTGTAGCCCTGTTGTAGCTCGAGCTGTTCTTTAAAGATTCTCATTTGTGACGTTTGCAAAGAAGTTTTTTCTTCCTCCTCCTCCTTCTCCTCGTCTTTGTAGTCCTTCTCCTTGTCCTCGTCCTCCTCCTCCTCCTCTTTGTCCTCCTCCTTCTCTTTGTCCTCCTTCTTCTCCTCCTCTTTGTCCTCCTTCTCCTTCTCCTCTTTGTCCTCCTTCTCCTTCTCCTCTTTGTCCTACTTCTTTGTCCTCCTTCTCCATCTCCTCTTTGTCCTCCTCCTTCTCCTCCTCCTCTTTGTCCTCTTCCTTCTCCTTCTCCTCTTTGTCCTCTTCCTTCTCCTCCTGCTCTTTGTCCTCCTCCTTCTCCTCCTGCTCTTTGTCCTCCTCCTTCTCCTGCTCTTTGTCCTCCTTCTTCTCCTCCTCTTTGTCCACCTCCTTCTCCACCTCTTTGTCCTCCTCCTCTGTCCTCCTTCTTCTCCTCCTCTTTGTCCTTCTCCTCTTTGTCCTCCTTCTTCTCCTCCTCTTTGTCCTCCTTCTCCTCCTTTTTCTTCTTTCTCCCTCTGTCTCCCCCACATCCTCTTATTTTCTCCTTCTCTTTTTTTCCTCCTTTTTTCTCCTTCACCACCACCACCTTCTTCTTCTTCATCTACCTCACCTCATCTTGATTTCTTCTCCTTTTCCACCACCTTTACCTCTGTCTTCTCCTTCTCCCTCACCTCTTGCTTTCTACTTTTCCCCCTCCTCCTCCTTCTTCTTCTTCTTCTTCACCACCTTCTTCTCCCTCTGCGTCTCCCTCACCTCATCTTGATTTCTTCTCCTTCTCCACCACCTTTACCTCGGTCTTCTCCTTCTCCCTCACCTCCTCTTGCTTTCTACTTTTCCTCCTCCTCCTTCTTCTTACTCCTTCTTCACCATCACCTTTATCTTTTTCTCCCTGTCTGCCCCTCAACTCCTCTTGCTTTCTGCTTTTCCTTCTTCTTCATTTTCTTCTCCTGCTCCTTCACCTTCACCTTCTTCTTCTCTGTCTATCTGTTTCTCCTTCACCTCCTCTTGCTCCCTCCTTTTTCTCCTTCTCCTCCTCTTTTTTGAAGACACTAAATTATATTCTGTTTTATTTGTGTATTATATTTTCTCATTTCTTATTTTTTAAATATCCAAGTTTTGAAGTGTGTATTGATCACCTCGGTCTTTCAGCTTCTCTCACATTGCTCGTGTTTACCTGTTAGTCAGATTCATTAACCCGCCTCCCCTTAGACAGCCTGCATCTCGTTGTTGCTATGCCTCGGGTCTTGTGTGCTCGGTAGCCGTGTCTAACGTGCCCCTTTCTCTGCAGATGTTCGATGAGTGAAGAAGACGGTGCCAAACTCTATGATGTTTACCCGCACGTCAGCGACTCGGTAAGCTCCCGTGGGCGTGTCATTATGAGAACTCATCTCGGTGATTGTCATAGAGGTGACTTTGAGTTCGAACTTCGTTGCCTGAGGCGGCAAAGGACCCTGCTTTGTCTTACCGCACGTGTAGCCGTCATTACAGCCTCGGCAGTTAAACCCCACTGTGCCCATGATTTACTCTGTGTCTCTGCGGTGTGAAGGCTCTTTGAAGGAGTTCATCCAGGGTTCCAAAGGCATCAGATAGGGTCATGAGGTTTAGGGACCGTGATGATGATGATGATGACTGTGGCCCATGTAACTGAACGAACTTGTAGTTTAGCTTGTTTACATGTAAATAAATGATTTCTGTAAATTATTAAGTCTGTTTTTATGACCCTCTTTTTTTTTTTTTTTTTTTTTTTTTTTTTACCAGGGACTGTTCTTTGATGAAGCGTACGGCTTCTACCCGGGGCAGGTCCTGATCGGGCCGGCGAAGGTTTTCTCCAACGTGCAGTGGCTCTACGGGGTGAAGCCCGTCCTGAGCAAAAAGAGCAAGTTCAGAGTGGTGGTGGAAGAGGTAGGATACACTGGACTCTGTACTGTGGATTACACTGTGGTTGGTGTAGCTCAGCGGGTAACACCACATATGGGACCAATAAGGGTCCGTGGGCAAGACTACTAACACTACACTGGCCTACCTGTAATATGATTAACTTGGAAGTCGCTCTGGATAAGAGCATCAGCTAAAATGCCATGAATGACTTAATGTGACACCATTATATAAAGAAATTGACCCCGTTTCCACTGTATGGCTGAATGGTATGGAGCATGGATGGTCAACCTTCCAGTGGCATTTACACATGGACACGCTTTAACAAGGAACCCTTAAATAAATAAATGTTTTTTTTTGTTTTTTTTTTGGACATTATTAGCTAACCATGCTAAGGGCCACTGTTAAACATAAAACCAACCAACAAACGTAGCTACATCCATCACTTTATATCTGTGCTGTGTCCTGCTGCCTTATTTTTAAACCAAAATAAATTAAATAAGTTCAGTTAACTCGCATTGATTCCAGATAGATGTAGATTTGAAATCCATCAGTCAGTAAACACCAAAGCTTCAGCGTAGCACCAGTTTTTCAATGCTACACAGCAGCTAACACTAGAGAGCAGCTGGTTATTAGCTTAGCTAGCTAATCGTTTAGTTCAACAGGTTTAGTTCTGACTAACAGAAGCTTTCTGTTGCAAGTTTAGATGATAAAGACTCACCTCTGAGGAAGTAAAGTTGAGCAGCTGAAGTTGAGGGTAGAAGCAATGAAGGTCCTGGAGCTGTAGAGCCTCCTAGCTAAGCTAATGCTAGCTGAGCTTAGCTAATGAGATCCAAACGCACCAGTACTGATATGATTTGAAGACCCAGTGCTCTGCTTTCGCGGGTATAGATGATTACTTACACTGTTCTAAGATCTAAATCGACAGATTGATGTTGTAGTGGAAAGCTGAGAGCGAGCCTGCTCTGAACGTTAGTGTTTGAAGTTGTAGCCTGCTAGGCTAAGCTAATGTGAGCCATGCGATGCTTCCTGTTCTGTTTCTTGCTAACAGATGCTTAAAGTCAACTTTTAAACCATAAAGACTCCTGTCTGAAAGTAACATTCAAACATCTGGTGTCAAGAAGGTCCTTGGGCAAGACTACTAACACTACACTGGCCTACCTGTAATATGATTAACTTGGAAGTCGCTCTGGATAAGAGCATCAGCTAAAATGCCATGAATGACTTAATGTGACACCATTATATAAAGAAATTGACCCCGTTTCCACTGTATGGCTGAATGGTATGGAGCATGGATGGTCAACCTTCCAGTGGCATTTACACATGGACACGCTTTAACAAGGAACCCTTAAATAAATAAATGTTTTTTTTTTTTGGACATTATTAGCTAACCATGCTAAGGGCCACTGTTAAACATAAAACCAACCAACAAACGTAGCTACATCCATCACTTTATATCTGTGCTGTGTCCTGCTGCCTTATTTTTAAACCAAAATAAATTAAATAAGTTCAGTTTACTCGCATTGATTCCAGATAGATGTAGATTTGAAATCCATCAGTCAATAAACACCAAAGCTACAGTTTAGCACCAGTTTTTAAATGCTACACAGCAGCTAACACTAGAGAGCAGCTGGTTATTAGCTTAGCTAGCTTGCTTAGCATGGTTTAGTTCAACAGGTTTAGTTCTGACTAACAGAAACTTTTTGTTGCAAGTTTAGATGATAAAGACTCAGTTCTGAGGAAGTGAAGTTGAGCAGCTGATGTTAAGGGTAGAAGCAATGAAATAAAACTGGTCCTGGAGAGCCTCCTAGCTAAGCTAATGCTAGCTGAGTCTAGCTAATGAGATCCAAACACACCAGTACTGATGTGATTTGAAGACCCAGTGCTCTGCTTTGGCAGGTATAGATGATTACTTACACTGTTCTAGATTCTAAATCGACAGATTGATGTTGTAATGGAAAGCTGAGAGCGAGCCTGCTCTGTAACATTAGTGTTTGAAGTTGTAGCCTGCTAGGCTAAGCTAATGTGAGCCATGCGATGCTTCCTGGTCGGTTTCCAGCTAACAGATGCTTAAAGTCAATTTTTAAACCATAAAGACTCCTGTCTGAAAGTAACATTCAAACATCTGGTGTCAAAGGGACGGGAAATTAAAAATAGAAGTGTTCTGTGGTGCTTTAAGCTGCACCCTATTGGGTTATGCTAATGCTAACGCTAGTTAGCTTTCTACAGGTTCAGCCCGCAGCATTGCAGGCTCAGTTTCAGTAACTGGTGTTCAGAAAAACTTGTGGAGAGGATGGAGTCTGAGAGCAGCACGTTGAGAGGATGGTGATGGAGTGACTCACAGAATCAAACATGTTTTGTGGCGCATGTGTAGCTGTTAGCGTGTTAGCAGTTAGCCAACCTTTGCCCGTTACTAGCAATGCTGGCAGTCCCATAGCATTTTGCTTAGCAAATTCCAGGTGGTCCACTGGAAAATACCCCTAACTTTTCCACTCTGTGTCAAATAGTTTTTAGCAATGATTAAAAATAATAAAACTTTTTAACAATAATAAAAAAAAATTCCGGCCCATCATTAGTAATATGCGTCTAAAGTTTATAAGTTTATTTTTTAAAATAAATGTGCATTTAAAATCTGTTTACGGATATTAAAAACTACTTGGATCTTAATCTAGGACAGTGATCCGAGGACGGTGGTCTGCAGTCCTAATTGCTAAATTATGGACCTTTACTCAGAAACTGGCTGCGGTCATTACAGGACCAGTTTAAATGCAGGGAATCTGTCCATGCAAAGCAAAGCTGTGGTTTTGTTTTGTTTCCATTCTGGCTGTTCAGATCTAATCCAATTCCACTCCACTCTAGTCCGGAAGAAGGCCCCCTTTGATTCGGAAGTCACTTCAGACTGTCTTTCTCACTGTGCTGCCAAAAAGGCCCTTGAACAAGGCACTACCGTGGGCTCTCCTGAATAACCAATCACAGAAACTACTTGAGAGAACATCTGGAACTAAATCCAGGCAACGAGTCCAGCGCTTGTCCCGCATGAGACTGGTTACTGTGTATTAGTCTGTGTAACTATGTACACCAGCTGGGTGCCCGGATCAGGTACAGCTCATTAAAGGAGCCATAAATAAATTTATTCAGTATTTAAATTGTCCTCTGATGTTCTCCTTAGAAGGTATGTGACTTTGGTCATGGTGAAAAATTACCCAGATGTGGTTTTAAAAGCCCTCCATACTATGTACTTAGCTATGCTAGTTACTTGGAGCTAATGCTAGCTGCTCCCTGTACTAGCTACTGGCTTTCCATCTGGACACCAACACACAGCAGATTAAAGATCTCAGTCTAAGATGGTCTGCTTCAACCGGCAAACACGGATACACTCACACAGCATGGCTGCTACTTACAGGCTGCTATTGGGCTGTGATGCTAATAAAGGTGGAGCTGCTCCTCTCTTCAGGATCAAACACTGAGCGGAGGTGCTCCATGTTGCCCAAGACCCCCCTGGGCTATACCGCGGTTTGGTTGTCTAGGGTAACGGCCAGCTGTCTTGTCTTCTAGGTACAAGTGGTGGAGCTGAAGGTGACGTGGATCACCAAGAGCTACTCTCCGCAAGGCTCGGACAGCGTGTTCCCCCCTCCCTCCACCATCACGCAGGAGAACCTCTGCAGGTAAACGCCGCGCAGATCTGTTCTGACAGGTATGGCCCGTGTGAGGTGTTGATGAGGGCCAGCGTTCCTCCCTTATGTGATGGGTTCGTTCCTTTAGGGGCCGCGTTGTGACCATCACCATCGTGTTCTGCTGTTATGATATTCCAGCCTCCAGCATAGAGCTTCTGGAATCTGTCAAAGCGAGAGACGTGACAAATGAGCTGTCATAGTGGATGCTGTGCATCAGTCACTTTTAATAAGGTGCTGGTTTTGCTCCATCGGCTGTGAGTAATCTCCTAAATGTCTTGGCACCCCTAAAAGTCCTAGATTAATACATGGGGTTCTCGATGGGGCCAGTGAGCTCGTCAGGTCCTGCTGCACTCTGAATAGGAAGCAGAGTCGTGCTTCTCCCTCCCTGGCTTGTGTTAAAGTAGTGACAGTCCGTCAGCAGAGTGTCCTTTTGAGTGCTTTTGAGCGAAAGTGAGTCTCGCAGCAGTTCGCCACTGTGTGCGATGGGGTAGTTATGAGGTTGCGGTGTGCGGCCCCGGTGTGCGGTGGGGTAGTTACGAGGTTTCTGTGTGTGGCACTGATTGCGATGGCGTAATTGAAGGTTTCTGTGTGTGGCACTGTGTGCGATGGGGTAATTGAAGGTTTCTATGTGTGGCACTGTGTGCGATGGCGTAATTGAAGGTTTCTGTGTGTGGCACTGTGTGCGATGGGGTAGTTATGAGGTTTCTATGTGTGGCACTGTGTGCGATGGGGTAGTTATGAGGTTGCGGTGTGCGGCCCCGGTGTGCGGTGTGTTGCGAGGGTTTCTGGGGTAGATGGGGTTATTGAAGGTTTCTGTGTGTGGCTGGGGGGATTGCTGAAGGATTGCGATGGGGTAGTTATGAGGTTGCGGTGTGCGGCCCCGGTGTGCGGTGGGGTAGTTACGAGGTTTCTGTGTGTGGCACTGATTGCGATGGCGTAATTGAAGGTTTCTGTGTGTGGCACTGATTGCGATGGGGTAATTGAAGGTTTCTATGTGTGGCACTGTGTGCGATGGGGTAGTTATGAGGTTGCGGTGTGCGGCCCCGGTGTGCGGTGGGGTAGTTACGAGGTTTCTGTGTGTGGCACTGATTGCGATGGCGTAATTGAAGGTTTCTGTGTGTGGCACTGTGTGTGATGGGGTAGTTATGAGGTTGCGGTGTGCGGCCCCGGTGTGCGGTGGGGTAGTTGCGGTGGCACTGTAGTGGTTACGAGGTTTCTGTGTGTGGCACTGATTGCGATGGCGTAATTGAAGGTTTCTGTGTGTGGCACTGATTGCGATGGCGTAATTGAAGGTTTCTATGTGTGGCACTGTGTGCGATGGGGTAGTTATGAAGTTGTGCGGCCCCGGTGTGCGGTGGGGTAATTACGAAGTTTAGGTGGCGTCCTGTAGAAACCTATGGCCTCTCTTTGCCTGTATTAAACCATCGGCTATTAAAATTCCAGCGCGGCAGCATCTGATATCCTTTTGGAGCTGAGCTGTTATGACATGCTGTCGGATCTGTTCCACTTAGAATAAGGAACAAGAGCTACTATAAACGTCCCCACTGCAGTACGCTCTGATCAGCCGCGTGTGTGCGTGTGTTTATGTGCGCGTGTGTGCGTACGTTTTTGTCTGTGTGCGTGCATTTCGCGCGCGCGCGTGTGTGCGTGTCTGTGTGTGCGCGCGCTCGTGAGTGTCTGTGTGCGGCGCGTGCGTGCGTGTCTGTGTGTGCGCGCGCTCGTGCGTGTCTGTGTGCGCGTGCGTGCGTGCGTGTCTGTGTGTGCGTGTGTTTGTGCGTGTGTGCGCGTGCGTGTTTGTGTCTGTCTGTGTGTGCGCGCGCTCGTGCGTGTCTGTGTGCGCGCTCGTGCGTGCGTGTCTGTGTGCGCGCGCGCTCGTGCGTGTCTGCGTGCGTGCGTGCGCGTGCGTGCGTGTCTGTGTGTTTATGTGCGCGTGTGCGTGCGTGTTTGTGTCTGTCTGCGTGTTTGTGCGTGCGTGCGTGCGTGTTTGTCTGTGTGCGTGCGTGCCTGCGTGTGTTTGTGTGTGTGCGCGCGCGTGTGTATTTTATCTGTTAAATATAATTAGTGTTATTTAGCACTTCCATATTCCCTGTCAGAGTTATTTAAGCCGTTGCACCGTTTGACTTGCTGATTGCGCCGTCTGAGTTCAGATTACTCAGGCATCTGCTTTGACACCTGGTGAAGCCTTTATACTGCGTTTACACTTTTACATTATTTTCATGGTTTACCTGAGGACGTCGTACCGCTGGGTAAACTGGACCATTCCAACCAAAATTACTCAATCAGGTTCTGTAAGGGGCCGCTGACATTTTAAAACATTTTTAAATTCTATATGGTTGGGCCCAAATTAGTTTTTATAAAGAACAGGTTGAAAATGGTGCTGTATCTATCGCGTATATTTATTGTTCATGTTGGTCTTCAGGACTGTTGGTCTTCAGCTCAGGCTGCTGTAGTAGTTTTGCTAGTGTTAGCACCTAGTAGCCTGAGCCAATTGGGCAGTACTGCTGTATCATTTAGCAAGGCTAACTTGACCTGTTTAGCCTATGTGGCTAAGGTTAGCACTATTGACTACCACATTAGGCTACTGGAACTAACGAGGAGGACATTTCAAGCTGATGCTTAGGGACGTTGTAAGGGTGGTTCCTGGTAATGCTTTCACATTGGTGGCCTGTTTTTCTTTTTAAGGATTAAATGATTTTTATTTATTTATTTACGTTTTTATTTATATTAATAATTGTATGGTAGTTCTGATGAATAACAGGAATATGTTTTCTGAGCATGTGAGTGTATGTTGTGGCAGTGCTCGCTGCTCTGCTATCCGACCTGGTGACTGTCTGATCCGGTACTGTTCGCTCTTTCCTGCGCAGAGTGAAGCGTCTAGGTTACTTTGACCACACGCAGAGGCAGCTGGGGGAGAGAGCCCTGTACGTGTTTCCTGCTAAAGGCGACGCCACGCGCATCACCTGTGAGGGTCCCGAGGGTGCACCTGTCCTACCTGAGGACCCAGTCATCCGCAAGGTGAGAGCTTTCAGGCGGTGCCCTATAAAGATGTTCTAGATTTTATACGCCACTAATTAGCGTCGTGCAAGCAGGACTCATTAATCACCCCAGCACACGCTTACAGACACCGTACAGTAGACACCGTATACACAACTCCACATATACACCATATACACAACTCCACATATACACCGTATACACCATATACACAACGACTCCATATACACACAGCAACTCCACATATACACAGTACATACACACACTGTACATTATACAGTCTACACAGTATACACCGTATACACAACCACTCCACATATACACACAGCAACTCCACATATACACAATACATACACACACTGTACATTATACACTCTACACAGTATACACCGTATACACAACTCCACATATACACCGTATACACAACGACTCCATATACACCGTATACACAAAAACTCCACATATACACCATATACACAACAACTCCACATATACACGACTCCATATACACTGTATACACAATGACTCCATATACACCGTATACACAACTCCACATATACACAATATACACAGCAACTCCATATATACACAATACATACACACACTGTACATTATACACTCTACACAGTATACACCGTATACACAACTCCACATATACACCGTATACACAACGACTCCATATACACCGTATACACAAACTCCACATATACACCATATACACAACAACTCCACATATACACGACTCCATATAAACTGTATACACAACGACTCCATATACACCGTATACACAACTCCACATATACACCATATACACAGCAACTCCGTATACACAATGACTCCATATACACCGTATACACAACAACTCCACATATACACCGTATACACAACGACTCCATATACACCGTATACACAACAACTCCACATATACACTGTATACACGACTGCATATACACCGTATACACAATGACTCCATATATACACAATACATACACACACTGTACATTATACACTCTACACAGTATACACCGTATACACAATGACTCCATATACACCGTATACACAACGACTCCATATATACACAACTCCACATATACACAATACATACACACACTGTACATTATACACTCTACACAGTATACACCGTATACACAATGACTCCATATACACCATATACACCGTATACACAACGACTCCATATATACACAACTCCACATATACACAATCCATACACACACTGTACATTACACAGTCTACACAGTATACACCTTATACACAACAACTCCATATACACCGTATACACAACGACTCCATATATACACAACTCCACATATACACAATCCATACGCACACTGTACATTATACAGTCTACACAGTATACACCGTATACACAACTCCATATACACAATATACACGACTTCACATATACACAATACATACACACACTGTACATTATACAGTATATACCATATACACAACAGCATATATACTCAATACCTACACATACTGTACAATATACAGTCTACAGAGTATACACCATATACACAACATCTCCATGTACACGATACAGACACCGTACAATATACACTCTACACTGTCTACACCACATACTCTATTAGTCTTCCAGACACAACCACGCGGCTAAAGTGTCAGCCGTGTGAGCGTGTGATGATCAACACCTCTAGTCAGCAGCCGAACTCTCGGTGCAGTTCTGGTTGGTGACGTCTCTGTCTCTGCCTCTGCCTCTGCCTCTGTCTCTGTCTCTGTCTCACAGGTGAAAAGAATGTTTAAAAAGCATCCTGGGAAGAAGACCCCCGAGAGCGCCGACTCGCAGACTAACAGCATACAGCAGACGGCCAAGACGGACGAGGCCGAGAGTGCAGGTGCTGGCTTTGCTACCGTGTTCAGTTCCGCTTTGCTGTGTTGTAACTTTGCCCTGCATCGCTGGGTGGGATGGTTCTGGACACCCCCTGCCTTGTGCTCTGATTAAAGGGCCCCTAGAGTGAGATCAAACAGAGTGAGGAAATATGCTTTTTCTTTTTCATGTGCACACAGCTAGTCTCAAAGGGTGCAGCTCACGATCACGTCTTCCATATTTCGAAGCTGCTAAGCCTTTTTGTGATGTCATGGAAACCAGCACGTTTATATTTATCTGCCTCTTCAGCCAGCATTTGTGTGGAGGCCGTAAGGAGGGGTGTAGCTCAGTCTCCTTTTTAAAGGAGGCTCCATCAGAACAGGCCACTCAGTCAGAGCAGAGCTGGTTTACATATCAGGTTTACAAGCACAGTAGAGGTGCAGCGATTAATCGACTTGGCTAAAAATCGACAACCTAATTTACTGGTGACTAATTTAATAGTCGATTAGTCAGTGACACATAATTATTATTTATAATTAATTATATGTTTTATTTTATGTTATGTTTTAAATGTAGATTAGATTATTTATTTATTTATTTATTTTTAAATTTGATTAAGAGAAAAATGATCCATTTTCTTTTAGTATTATTGCTACTTTGTGCGCCCTTGGCAGGAAAAGATATTGGAGTTTTATCTTACATATTAGCAGGGAAGTTTATTAATTTATTAATACAATTTTTGTGGTTATTCATGGTTGCCTTGTAATTGTTAGTTAGCACATATAGAAAACAGCCTGAAGCATTCACCAGGGCGTTCGGAAAGTTTACCGATTAATCGATTATTCGCTCCAGTAATCGAAAAGTTCTTCGACTGGCGAAGCGGTCGTTTGTTGCAGCCCTGAAGGACGGTAAGGAAATGGGTTTGACACTGATGAAATTGGAAGAAAGTAAAACGTGAAATGGACTAGAACCATTTCATATTGAGTGGTATTATTTTAATTATTTAAAATTAAAATAATATTAAATAATATTAATAAAATTAATATAATAAATCGGTAAAGTTATTTTCCTTTTTGTTTGTTTTGCTGCTTTACTACCTGGATTAAAGGTCGTGTTTGGGCCCATAAGCGCCGAGAAGTGCCGATCTTCCTACGAGTGCTCTAACGGAGTTACATAATGATCAGTGGTTCAAGCTAATGAAGCTCTAATGAAGCAAGATGATTAATTTCTCCACTCTGCTTAGTCTCCGGACCGCTCAGTGAGGATCACAGCAGTTCGTATAGGGAAATAGGGTACGGAAAACAGCAGCTACCGTGGAATTTTAAGACTGAGATATGTAAATGAGCATTGTTCTGATTGGCTAATTGAGCAGTCCTGGCTGAAACACAACTTGAAGACTCTGTGTTGGGCTTATGACCATAAAAGCGAATGGGGATTGTTGAAACTTGCTTTTGTCACATACACCGGTGAGGGATTTTAATACACTTCCCATATAGATTTTCCACAAAACGATACCGGACTCCCGGATTCCCTTATCCATACACCAACGATATTCCTTCATCCATACACGAACGATATTCCTTCATCCATACACGAACGATATTCCTTCATCCATACACCAACGATATTCCTTCATCCATACACCAACGATATTCCTTCATCCATACACCAACGATATTCCTTCATCCATTCACCAACGATATTCCTTCATCCATTCACCAACGATATTCCTTTATCCATTCACCAACGATATTCCTTTATCCATTCACCAACGATATTCCTTCATCCATACACCAACGATATTCCTTTATCCATTCACCAACGATATTTCCTTCATCCATACACCAACGATATTCCTTCATCCATACACCAACGATATTCCTTCATCCATACACCAACGATATTCCTTCATCCATTCACCAACAATATTCCCTCATCCATTCACCAACAATATTCCCTCATCCATTCACCAACAATATTCCCTCATCCATTCACCAACAATATTCCCTCATCCATACACCAACAATATTCCCTCATCCGGTCGTTCCTTTATCCTTACACCAACAATATTCCTTTATCCGTCACTGACATCGCTCCCTCATCTGGTCATTCCTTTATCTGTCCCTAACATTATTCCTTCATCCTTTCATTCCCTTATCCATACACCAACATTGTTCTTTTATCCGTACATCATTGTTTCTTCATCCGCCATTCCCTTTATCTGTATACCAACGTTAATTTATGGATACTTTAATGACTTGTCATTTTTGCGTACCTGCTGAACTTGAGCCGGGACCTCTGAGTGACTGTCAAACGTTTAGCGGCGGTCCGAGGGGAGGTCCACCTGTAAAAGCCCTGTCTCAAGGTTACTACAGGAAGTGGTTATGAACACGCTGCCTGATTTCGGTCACGTTGGTTTAATTCGGTGTCTGATGAGGTTTCATGGTGTAGGGGAATGTGCAGGGAGTTGAGTACAGGGTAAGATAACATGGTCCCCAAAGAAACCTTGATTTTCCTGGATTTTCCGCAATTTTCCCATCATACATCCCATCTAAACACCCAGAAGACACGTGTAGGTGGTGGTTTGGATAGTAAAGGAAGTGTCCGTATGTGAGTTGTCTACGTGGGGACCCCCTTGGTTTACGGAATCCCCCTTTTTGAAGTTTGTGTAATCTGGAAGCGTTTTACCGCAGGGATGTGACCGTGTGGTTCTCCACTCTGGCCCTTCAGATCAGCAGTCGGAGCCTTTGCGGGACTGCACAGAAGACGACTCTGTGCCTCAGTGCCCCAATAATGGCCCCGTTCCGGCCCCCGAGCCGGCAGAGGACGGAGGGGAGCAGGGAGACGTTCCTCAGGGCCAGTGGCCTCAGCTGGGCGAGCTGGAGTCCGACGAGGAGCCGGTGGAGGACACGGACGACACCAGCTCCATCACCTCCTCCGCCAGCTCCACCACCTCGCTGCAGAGCGGCCCCAGCAGGAGAAAGAGCATCCCTCTCTCCATCCGCAACCTGAAAAGGAAACACAAGAAGAAGAAGACGAAGTTCTCCCGGGAGTTCAAGCCCGGGGACAGGTGAGTACTCCTGGCAGACTGCGTGACGGTGACGGTTGCTTCTCGGTTCTGTTTGCAGCATGTCTGTGTCTTCTCTCCTCCAATACGTCCAACTCATGAGCTGAGCGTGTGGCCTGTCAAAGCAGGGAGACGCCAGAGAGGTTCTGAGTGGGGCTGCCTCTTTTCGGGGCTGCCTCTTTTTCTGGGGTTGCCTCTTTTTGTTCCTACAACCTCGGGGAATGACGGAATGTGTGCTCTGCAGCTGTAATGCCGTGCAGGACACAGAAGACGGGGCTTTGAAGGAGAGATGAGTGAAGGCAGCGTCCGTCCAGAGACATGATAAAATATTCATACAGGAGCCGGTAATAAAAGCCTCACCGGGAGTCTAATTTTAATCTACAACCCGGAACAACAGGCTGGAGGATGAAGGCAAACAGCGGGAAAGATGTAGGAGGCTGAAATGGAGAAGTGACACGGAATACCTTGTTCTGTGTGGCGCTCGGACATCAATTCAGCCCGGGAGCCGTGCGAACCAGCTGCACTCGGAGCCGCCCTGGCGTTTTCCCTGCCTTAAGACGCCCCACTCAGCTCATGCGGAGTTCGGCTGGACGTGTTGGGAAGAAAGATCTGAAGATGTGCAGCAAACGGAACTCAGAAGCTCCAACATAACCTCTATGACCCCTGACCCATATATACACACACATCCATACATGTGTACAAGTCTCTCCAAAACGGCAACTTTACAGGAGAGGCCCAAAACCCCATTTAACTTTAATGTAAGTCAATGGAACCAGACGTCTTTCCAAACAGTACTGGGCCATTTCTGTTGGTCCATTCATCCTGAGATTCTCACTCGGCGTAAACAGCAGCTGACGAGTTCGAATGATGTGTAAAAGTAAAAATGGACAAAAGTGGAGATGCAGGTTTTTCATTGGACAGCGACGATATATGCAAGACCAGCTTTTATTATCCTGCGTGGGGAAATGTGTATCGCTACAGCAGAGGAAGAGCAGCAGAACAGATGCAGGTGCAGGTTTACAGAACACAAAATACAAAATTACAGAAAGGAACTAGATCTCCATTGCAAAAATACAATAAAATGCAACAATAAATTCTACAAATTAACTTATTTATTTATTTTAAATAAATGTAATTGCACAGATATATATTGCACGGTTACTGATATTCAAAAGGGGTCTTCATATTTCAATGTGGCCTATATTTGCATGTAGTTAAATGTAAATAAAGTGATGCTGAAAAGCTGAAAAATAATAAAACGTTTGAAAATGCAACCCTAGACCAAAGATTTTGGAATTGACAGTAATATAGACAGTAATATCTTGTTTTTATTTATTTATTTATTTATTTAATTGACTCAGTTCAGTTACCAAAATATTATGAAACTAATACACAGTTCAGTCAAAGGCCAAAATCAGCTGCCAAAATCGACACCGGTACTCATAGCTTCCCTCAGAGTTGTTGACAACATGCTGATGAAGCTTATTGACATTATGACGTTCTGTAGTGATTAATATCGTAACTTGGACCAGCTGTGCCAGGTGTGATCCGTGACGTAGCAGGTTCCGTGATTGACGTCTATAGTTTATTGTTTTAATGTGTTTAATATGTTGTAATATCTAGAAGTGTGATTGCTGTTATAGCATAGCAGTCTGAGTATTCTCCCTACTGCGGAGGCGGGAGGACATTAGCGGAGGACCTCGGCAGCTGCAGCAGAGGACATTTAACACCCTGGACACACACACAGGGAGACGTGTCTATCGATCGCTCTCGCTCCTGCTGCTTTACTCTCCGCACTTGTTTGAAATATCAGGAGCGTCTACACGCTGTCCCGCTTGTTCTGCCCCAGCGATCCAGACGGGGCGTCTTCGCTGCGGGTGTAAACCTCTGACCCCGTGTCGATTTGGCGGCTTGTTTGCATTAAGGCTCTGTAGCGGTTCAGCGTGCCTTGAAGGTTGAACCCCGATGATGTCACAACCATCCGTAAGTCCAAGAGAGTATAACCGTCCCCTCTCAGAAAGTCACAGTATGAGAGAGGGACGAACAGGCGGAGGGAGGGTGGCGCTGTCGGCGGGAGGGTGCTGTGAACGGTGCACTGTGTGTGTGTGGAGTCTGCCGTAGTGTGCGGAGATGATGCTGTTATATTCAAGACTTGCCCCTCTGTCCTTGCCTGTAGGGTGGCTGTGGAGGTGGTTTCCACGGTTACCTCGGCTGATGTCATGTGGAAGGACGGACGATTGGAGACAGGGATACGTTCTAATGACCTCATCCCCATCCAGCACCTGGACAACCACGAGTTCTGCCCCGGAGACTACGTAGTGGACAAACGTCGTGAGTATACTGCCACCTCCTTATACCCCGCTTAGATGATGGCTTGGACTGGCTAGCATCTGGACAGGCTAGCATTATGGAAACATGCTAATGCTAATGCTAATCGGTCCCCGTTACTTACATGACCGTTTTGGGTCGAGCTGACGTGTCATTTAAATGACGGTGTGTTATTCTTGCATGCCCAAAGTCATGTGACCTCAGTATGTAGATGGATTATGGAGTGGTGGTGTTACCTAAGGGGACGGCTTGGGAGCACCCACACCTGTATAACTTGTGAGGTACTGTCGTGTGTGTGGTCCCCTTACCATGTGCACACTGGCCAGTGTTCAGCCTCACTCACAGCTTGTACAGGTGTGGGTGTTCCCGAGCCGTCCCCTGAGGTAACACCCCTTCATAATCCACCTACATGCTGCTACCTCCGGTAGTGTGTTTATTATTGTGGTGGTGGAGGAGACACCGTCACCTCCAGTATGTTTGAATGTAGTTGGTTATAATAGTTAAGGGGTTTTCATTTCTCATGCTTTCTTTGGCAGCTCAAGCCCTGCAGGACCCAGGGGTGTATGGCGTGATCCAGTCCGGTGACCACAAGGCCCGGACGTGCGTGGTGAAGTGGATCAAGCTGAATTCCGCAGGAGACGATGTGGAGGTGAGGTGGCGGGAGGGAAATGGCCGAGAGCGTTTGTTCTCCCAGCACAGCCGTCTGACACTCAGCTGTCCTGCTTTCTCCTTGAACCGTCATCATTTATCTATTTCCCCCCGGCATTGATCATCAGGTGATCGGGGAGGAGGAAGACGTCAGTGTTTACGACATAGCCGACCATCCCGACTTCCACTTCCACACTACGGACATCGTGATCCGGATAGGCAACTCCGACTCCGAGGACTTCAATAACGAGGTAAAGCTCCACCCACTTCCACCTCTCTAACCCGTGTTAACATTTGCTGGGCACAGAGCGCCAGGCTGCCACATGGCAGTTTGGGAAGGTGGTAGTGGTGGCGGTGTCCCTCACCCTGGTCCAGCAGGACCCGCAGCCCTGCCAAGCCACCTATCTCAACTCAGGAAGGGTTTGTTAATGGATTAGTTAAATCAGGTGTGTTGGAAACGCTAGCATGTTCAGGGCCGGGGTGGGAACCACACACACACACACACGCACACACGTACCAACTTACCATGGAAATACTGGGGTGCAGTATTCCTAAATTCCAGTTCGCCAAAAGGCTTTTGTCAAAAGTGTCGCCCGGGTCTATCGGAATAGGGAATGCTACCTGTGCAGATGTTTTCATCACGTTATGGTTAAGAAGACTGCTGGCTTCATGTGTTGGAGTTCTGAGTGAGTCCCGCTCGAATGCTCTGTTGTCAGAGCAAACTGAAAATGGGAGACGCCAGGTTTGTTCTATTTTGCTTCCTTGGGAAATCCTGCTGTGATTCCTGAATGCACAGGCGGGAGAGAATAGCGTTAGTGTGTCTTCTCACAGTGGTAGAAGGATGGACAGGAACACCTGTGGCTGTTCTCAGCTCTGAGAGTGGAGCTCCACTGAGTGTTGTTTACCTGTCGGGGTAGTTTAGGTGACTTACCTGGTGCGGGATTTCTCAGCTGGCCAGTAAACTTAAACCCAGTCATAAGAACTTTGGGTCACTCTGGATTAGTCCCTCTGCTCTTAGATCCTCCCATGGGACAAGCTTGACTTTGGGCTCAGGTTATCTGGCTAGCTGAAAAATCCTGCTTTGTGGAATACCTCCCAGGTCTTCCAGGTCGTTGTTAGGGAGCAGGAAAGTATAAAAGGAAAAATGGTCATACATGGATGGTGGGGGGAAACCGTCTGCTGTGATTCCTGAATGCACCGGCTGGAGAGAAGGATGAATAGCTCTGTTCCGTATCAAGTTAAATGCACGTGGGTTATCATATGGACCAGTACTAGTCCTGTCCTCGTCTCCACCATGTTGAACTTGGGTTCTCAGTTATCTCTGAATTTGCCCACTAGAAGTTACAACTTGAGGTGCGACAACGCGAGGTGTGCGACTTCCTGGTTGCCGTATCGGTCAGGCGATTAGCTCTGTTACCCAAATCGTTCAGCCCCATTAGAAGGTCAGTGTGTTTAGTAGAGGTGATGTGTTGGTGGGCATGCGTTAGGGGGTGGGGTTATGCTTTCCTGGAGTAGCTGGACTGTTCATTTCAATCCTGATGGCCTTTGATGACCATCCTTCTTCTTCCTCTGCATGCACCTCACTCGTCTTTCTCTCCGTATCTACAGAGGACTGTGGGGCAGGTCTGCAGAGTGGACGTCAGCAGTAAAGTGGAGGTGGTTTGGGCAGATAACTCCAAATCTGTCGTCCTGCCTCAGGTATCTATCCATTCCTCCGGTTCAGCTCTCAGCTTTTTCATTTAGCCGCCAGTTCACCAGTGCCATGTGCCATACACAGGGAAACGGACGTATATTTGTTTGTGTCGTTCATTATTCCACCTTTCGTCCCTCACTCTGTGCTGTCCCTTTCCCCAGCACCTGTACAACGTGGAGTCGGAGATCGAGGAGACGTACTACGACTCTGCAGAGGGCAGCACCAGTGGAGCGTCATCGGAGGAGTGGGAGGATGAAAGCGATAGCTGGGAGACGGATAATGGGCAGGTGGAGGAGGAGACGGGGGCAGGTGGAGAGGAAGTCCCCCCTGCTTCCACTCCCAGCATAGGAGCGCCAGCTGAGGGTAAAATCACTACACCCATCAGCACTGCGGCCAGCGCCGACGCCCAGGGGACACCTACGTCCGAGCTGAACGCAGGTATGGGGTCAGAGGTCGGGTTTAGCTGTCTGTAGCACTTTTCAGTAGGGACTCGATTTTCATTTGGTGGTGGAGTAGTGACAGCTGGAGATGTCATTCGGGTCCAGACCCAAATACTAATTCCCGCCCCCCCTCTTGTCAAGGTGGAGGTGGACTGCCAGCATCTGAGGAGAAGCCCGCTAAGGAGACGCCCCGCCTGGCTTTCCGGGAACTAAAGGAGGCGCTGAAGATCCTGGAGAGTTTGAAGAACATGACCGTGGAGCAGCTGTGGACCGGCTCTCCCACTTCCCCGACGGCTGAGCCGTCTGCCGCGACAGCTGCGACCACGCCTGCTGACGCCAAACCCACGAAGGAGAAGCGCTTCCTGGACGACATCAAGAAGCTTCAGGAGAACCTGAAGAAGACGCTGGACAACGTGGCCATCGTGGAGGAGGAGAAGATGGAGGCCGCCGCGGAGGAGGAGAGGGCGTCGGCTCCCGCTGAGCCTCAGACGCCCGTGCGCTCGGAGTGGCCCAGCGATACGCCCGTTCTGTGCCAGCAGAGCGGAGGCAAACCAGGTGTCACCTTTACCAGTGCCAAGGGGGAAGTGTTCTCCGTGCTGGAGTGGGCACCAGGTATGTATGCACCGTCCGAATCCCAAACACTGAGGAGTTCTTCCAGCTTCTAAATGCCGTCGGAGGGACGCGTGATATGGGAGGATGTCTACTTGGGATAATTCTGACCTGTCTCGTTATCAATCAATCAATCAATCAATCAGTCAATATTTATTTACATAAGGGTTTTTACATCTGATGTGGTCTCAGAGCAGCTTTACAGAAGAGCAGGTAGAGGAAGAAAAGAATAACAAAGGAAGTGAAGGAGTCCATGGAGAGAGGAAGGAAGGGAATCTGGGTCTGAGCCCCCCCCATAAACAGTGCCAAGGAAAAGCTCCCTAGGGACGAGGACCAGACGAGGAGGGGGGAGGGTAGGGAGGGGTGAGGGAGAGAGAGAGAGAGACCCATCCATTCACTTTACTTTCATCCCCTTCCCCTCACTTCCATCCATCCCCTTCCCCTCACTCCCTTCCATACCCTTCCCTTCCCTTCACTTCCATCCATCCTCTTCCCCTCACTTCCATCCATCCCCTTCCCCTCACTCCCTTCGATACCCTTCCCTTCACTTCCATCCATCCATCCCCTTCCCCTTCACTTCCATCCATCCCCTTCCCCTCACTTCCTTCCCTTCCCTTCACTTCCATCCATTCCCTTCCCTACCCTACCCTTCCCTATCCATCCATCCATCCATCCATCCCCTTCCCATCCATCCATCCCCTTCCCATCCATCCATCCCCTTCCCATCCATCCATCCCCTTCCCATCCATCCATCCCCTTCCCATCCATCCATCCCCTTCCCATCCATCATCCCCTTCCCTTCCATCCATCCATCCATCCCCTTCCCTTCACTCCCATCCATACCCTTCCCTTCCCTTCCCTTCCCTTCCCTTCACTTCCATCCATCCCCTTCCCTTCCCCTCACTCCCATCCATACCCTTCCCTTCCCCTCACTCCCATCCATACCCTTCCCCTCCCTTCACTTCCATCCATCCCCTTCCCCTCCCTTCACTTCCATCCATCCCCTTCCCTTCCCCTCACTCCCATCCATCCATCCCCTTCCCCTCACTCCCATCCATCCCCTTCCCTTCCCTTTCCCTCACTCCCATCCATACCCTTTACTTCCCCTCCCTTCACTTCCATCCATACCCTTCCCTTCCCCTCACTCCCATCCATACCCTTCCCTTCCCTTTCCCTCACTCCCATCCATACCCTTCCCTTCCCCTCACTCCCATCTATCCCCTTCCCTTCCCTTCACTTTACTTCCATCCGTCCCCTTCCCTTCCCTTCCCTTCACTCTTCATGATGTACAGTAGGTGGTCTGTATGTAGATGGATTAAGATTTTGAGTTGGGTCGGAAAACATTGTCAAAAACTGAGAGTACAATCAGGCCCCGCCCTCTTTACCAACTTCTGCTGATTTCAGTGTGTGTGAATTGAGGTCCAGTCTGACGGTTAATTTTGGCTGTATGATCAGGTGCTCAGCACATGGCTGGTCTAACGCACCTCCAGCTGCTTCCCAGGCTCCATGTTATTAGGTTAAACTTCCCCGTCCAGGAGGTACGCTGCCCTTCTGGATGGTTTCAGGCTGTAATCAAATTCCAACATCTGCAGTTAGTAAACTGCTGAAACTGTGGAAGTTCGTAAAGCACCCCCCCCACCCCCTCTCCCTGGGGCCGCTAACGATGTAATCAGTGTAGCTCCCTCTTTAACAAACTACCAGTTCTACTTCTCCTTTGCTTGAGCTTGAAGTTACCCACATTGTACAGCGACTGCTGGATGGTGGAAGGTGTAGCGGGTGTTGAGGGAACGTCTGTGAGGTGTTGGTGTTGAACATGGGCTTGTAAATGAGAAACCTTCTTCTTCTGTGTTCCGTAGACACCCACACGTTTAAGAAGATGGAGTTTCAGCCGGCCGAGGCCAAGAAGTTCTTCAGTACCGTCAGGAAGGAGATGGCTTTGCTGGCCACGTCGCTTCCAGACGGCATTATGGTCAAGACGTTTGAGGACCGCATGGTCAGTATATAATGGGGGCTAAAGAAGTTTTATGGTGTAGCAGTGTTAGAGCTAAAGGTAACCAGATGAGGAGAGTGTAAGAGGAGCTGGAGATTGACCCCCTGGAGACGAGGGTCTTCTCGTCTGGTATGTGGAGCCCTTTGCTGGCTTGATCAGTGTTTCTTGGCCTTGTCCTTTGGGCTTACTAGATGGGGAAACTCATTACTACAGCCTCTGCGCTGCCCTCTGGTGGCATATAGAGGTCTGACATGCATTAGAGCATATTGCATATCCTGGTTTGTCATTGGCTTGTATTCACAAATTAAGACTCCTCATGGGTGGAGCTTATTGGGTCAGTGATTTTCTGCTTAGTCATAACTGCACTACAGTGCTGATGTCATTTATGATTTGGTAATGTGAGCCTGGCCCCAAACCAGTCCTCACAGCAACAGGAAATGCATGTCTCATGCTCTGGATCTGTGACCCACCTGTCTTGTCCTGCAGGACCTGTTCTCGGCTCTGATCAAGGGCCCCACGCGTACGCCCTACGAGGACGGGCTCTTTCTGTTTGACATCCAGCTTCCGAATATCTACCCTGCCGTGCCCCCTCTCTTCCGCTACCTGTCCCAGTGCAGCGGCCGGCTCAACCCCAACCTCTACGACAACGGCAAAGTGTGCGTCAGCCTGCTGGGCACCTGGATCGGCAAGGTGAGCTCCTGGACTCTTCCTGCTGCTTCTGCTTTAGCTTGCATATGGAACCATGATCCGGTTCTACAGGAAAAGGATAGAACCTTCAAAATAACGTCCTTGTTGCTTGAACGTAGTCCAGTGTTTCCAACATGGCAGGAGGATGGTAAGAAGGAAAGGGTACATGTACCTTCAGACCCGTGCGTGTGTGTATCGGATTACGTGCTGTACAGGCATGCATGTTGAGTGCAGGCCTTCTGATCTGTTCAGTAAATCCTCTGTAGCTCGTAGCGACGGTGATCATTTCAGCATGTGGCTCAGGCTCATGGTTTGTGTTCTCAGGGCACTGAGAGATGGACCAGCAAGTCGAGTCTCCTCCAGGTGCTGATCTCCATTCAAGGTTAGTAGCACCACATCTCAGGGTCTAGGGGTGGACGAATCTGGGAACTGTGTGTGTGTGTGTGTGTCAGTGTGTGTGTGTGTCAGAGTGTGTGTGTGTCAGAGTGTGTGTGTGTGTGTGTGTGTGTGTCAGAGTGAGTGTGTGTGTGTGTGTGTCAGAGTGAGTGTGTGTGTGTGTGTCAGAGTGAGTGAGTGTGTGTGTGTGTGTCAGAGTGAGTGTGTGTGTGTGTGTCAGAGTGAGTGTGTGTGTGTGTGTCAGAGTGAGAGTGTGTGTGTGTGTGTGTGTGTGTCAGAGTGTGTGTGTGTGTGTGTGTGTGTGTCAGAGTGTGTGTGTGTGTGTGTGTGTGTGTGTCAGAGTGTGTGTGTGTCAGAGTGTGTGTGTGTGTGTGTGTGTCTGTCTCTGTGTCTGTGTGTGTGTGTGTCTGTCTCTGTGTCTGTGTGTGTGTGTCTGTCTCTGTGTCTGTGTGTGTGTGTCTGTCTCTGTGTCTGTGTGTCTCTGTGTGTGTTTGTGTGTCTGTCTCTGTGTGTGTGTGTGTGTGTATGTAGTGGTCATGCCGTCCGGTTTGTTGTTTTCCAGGAAGTTGGCTAACATGTCGTTTTAACCCTGTTGCAGGCCTGATCCTGGTCAACGAGCCCTACTACAACGAGGCGGGCTTCGACAGCGACCGCGGCCTGCAGGAGGGCTACGAGAACAGCCGCTGCTACAACGAGATGGCGCTGATCAAGATGGTGCAGTCCATGACGCAGCTGCTCCTGCAGCCTGTGGAGGTTTTCCAGCAGGAGATCCGCGAGCACTTCGTTACCAGCGGCTGGAGGCTGGTGCACCGGCTGGAGGGCTGGCTGGAGCTGGACGGCGCTGTGGCAGAGCGAGGGCCGCGCTGCACCGCGGGTGGCCTGCGCGGGGAGCCGCTGGAGGAAATCCCTCAGGCTCTGGCCCACAGCAGTCCCAGCAAACAGGACCTGAGGAGCGAGGAGGAGCTGGAGGATTCAGGCCTCAGCCCCTCCACCGTGGGGCCTGTGGGGCCTCCTGGCGCAGCTGGCCAGCAGGACCTAAGCCAGAGCTCTGACTGTGACGGAACTGTGGTGGGAGGAGCTGGATCGGAGCCTCCGGAAAGCTCCGAAGGGGCGTCCTCCGGTTTTGGGGCGACCCAGCAGGCCGGGAAAACGCTTCCGGATTCTCAGCCGGCTGTCAGACCAAAGAAGCGAAGGAAGAGCTACCGGAGCTTTCTCCCAGAAAGGAGCGGATACCCGGATATAGGCTTTCCGCTCTTTCCGCTCTCCAAAGGCTTTGTGAAGAGCGTGCGGGGTGTCCTGCAGCATTACCGCGCCGTGCTGACCGCCGCCGGCATTCCCGAGCATCCGGAGGACAAATAAACCACGAAATAGACTCTTTTCCTTTTTTCTTTCTTTCTGTCTTTCCTTCTCTTGTTTCTTCACCTCCCCTTTCAAGAGCTGCACTCGAACCCCCTTTAACCCTTCTGACCGCCAGCAAGGCTCCGCCCGCTCCGCCAGCCAAACCAATCACGTCTTTGTAGTTGGACAGTGTTATCCCAGCAGCCTTTTTGGAAAATGCGTTGTTTGTTTGTTTGTTTGTTTGTTTGTTTTGTTTGTTGTTCTCAGCTGGCCGGTTGCCGTGGATATTGATTTCTTCAGCTTCCCGTTGGCAGTCGGAACTGTGAAACACTTTATTCAGCTTCCGGTGGATCGTAGCGTACGCCCCCATCGACCCTCCTGCTGGTGTGACGACCCTTCCCTCACTCTGGTCTCTCAGGGAGATGTGGACGCCTGAGGAGCTTGTAGGATGAAGATAATGGCTTCCTGTTTGTTTGTTTTTGTTTCGTTTTGTTTGTTTTTTTTCAGGACTTTCTTGCAGACATATATTTTGCGAAACCTGAGCTGGATCTTTTGTGCCATTGGATGATTGCAGGTGCTGTCTCTGCCTCCCGAGTCCAAACCCGACCAGCCAGCCATCTGTCAAACTGCTGAGACACATTGAGGGTGCACAAACTTTTGCACAACGTCGTCGCCATTGTCCTTTATCGTCGTTGGCTGCTGGGAAAAAAAAAACAAGAATACAAAACGAAAAAACGAACAGGGGTTAGGGGGTTGATTACTTTTGGTTCTCATTGCCATGATCAGATGCAACCCATGGCTGATTTCTGTAGTCCTCTCTTTGTCTGGAGAACTACACTTCCCAGCATGACTTGCTCTCCAGCCCCTCATGAAGTGCTGCTCCGTATGGCCCTGCTGTCCCAGTCCGTTCGAGTCAGATCACGTTCCCATTAAGGTTTTCCCGTTCCGCCTGCCGAATGTCCTGAAACTGCCCGACCGTGTGGCCGTGGGCCGGACGCCTCCAGCCGTTAGAGCTGGGTGCCAAGTTTACATGCAGACACAGAACAAGACACGCTGAGCGTCGCGCCTCCCGGAGCCGGGGGTCCTGATCTGCCATCGAGACGGCGCTCTGTACAGAGGCTCATTTCTACCTTCTCGTATCGCTCGCTCCTTCCGCTCACACGTATCCACCCCTCGTTTCCACTTTTCTAAGGATGAACGGCTCTTTTTGTAGAGGACTCCAGTCTTTATACGCACGCGGGGGTCTTCACAGGTGTGCTTAGATGTTCTTCAGCCACAGGGGGTCTCAGGCTAGCTGAAGGTCACCACCCTCAGAGCCCTGAGCTTCAACAGTAGAGTATTAGTCAGTCTCTTTCTCTCTCTTTCTCTCTCTCTCTCTCTTTCTCTTTATCTCTCTCTTTCTCTCTCTCTCTCTCTTTCTCTTTATCTCTCTTTTTCTCTCTCTCTCTCTCTTTCCCTCTCTCTCTCTCTCTCTCTCTCTTTCCCTCTCTCTCTCTCTTTGTCTTTCCCTCCCTCTTTCTCTCTCTCTCCCTTTCCCTCCCTCTCTCTCTCTCTCTCTCTCTCTCTCTCTCTCTCTCTCTCTCTCTCTCTGTTTCTCTTTCTCTCTCTCTCTCTCTCTCTCTCTCTCTCTCTCTCTCTCTCTCTCTCTCTCTCTCTCTCTCTCTCTCTCTCTCTCTCTCTTTCTTTTCTCTCTCATATATGATATAAGCTTGACACCGTGTTCTCATATCTCCTATATCCGGTGACCCCACGCTGACCCAGACAGTACAGGCTGCCCTAGTCCACCCCTCCTGATCCGGAGACTCGTTTTCCCTCCTCCTAGAGAGGCACGACTTGTTCCGTACACCTCATTCTGTTCAGAAGCACAATTCCGAACCGTCACTCTTGCTGTCTAACCAACTGTGAAGTACCCGGCTATCCGATGTCCGCTTCATCGCTCCTGAGGTCCTGTGAAGGTTCAGTTTTGCACTTTAGTTCCTCTGTTGGTTTTCCGGTGATGTGGGTGAGGAGCAACCAGTGTTCTGATGTAGCACAACAGAAGGAGGCTCGTGATTCTGATACTGCTGTTCTCCCTCTGACCACAGGGGGGCAGTGACGAGAGGGAGCAGAGCTGTGTGCACCCAGTGCTGGAATAGAAAGCTGCTGATTTATTACTACTCTGGTTTAAAGCCTGGTTTAGGACGAGCCCTGGATCCTGATCTCGGGTCGGGTGTTAAAGGGCCGGTGGTGTGGTTCTGGTTCTGCCGCTGATTTAAATCGGGTTGTTTTTGCTGGTGTGTTTTGTTTACATTAGTTTACGTCAGGCGTGCGGTGGTGTGGTCGAGCCTTCAGCTGTGGGGTTTGAGCGTTTGGAGGTTTACAGCTCTGACGTAACGGGCTTTGTGTTTACATGCGGGTGAAGGGGTTAGCATGAGTAGGGCGGCGCGTCTCATAGTGTAAGACCTGAGGGCCACTGCTGCGCTAGTTTCCATCAGAGCACCGTATCATTCCTGTGGCACGTTTCCATCAGAGCTGGGAATCATTCCACATTCGGAATTGAGTGTGAGGTGCTGGAAGTGGCTACACTTACTGATTTAAAGGGCCGGTATCATGGAAAACTGGATTTTCCCCCCTAGTAGTCCAGAAACATTGCTAACCTTTACAAGTGTCCTGCTCGTATGATCCATGTATGGGAGAACAAGCAGCCCGTAGGCCTTCGCCTGCTTCTGTGATGTCACAAATAGCAGCCTGTTTGCATACATCCACCAATATGGCTTACAGTTTTAGCCCCACCCACTTGGACTGTTTTTATAAGCAGTTTGTTCAGCCAATCCGAATACAGCTCAGTCTTAAAGGGCACAGTATCAAAATTTAGCCTGCTTAAAGGGGAAGTCCAATATTTCAAACTTCACACATC
Source organism: Prochilodus magdalenae (assembly GCA_024036415.1). NCBI lineage: Eukaryota > Metazoa > Chordata > Actinopteri > Characiformes > Prochilodontidae > Prochilodus > Prochilodus magdalenae. Next base: position 41,710 of record JAMWET010006118.1, read on the forward strand.
ATTCAGTGGTTGGGGGTCATTCCGAGTGGGTTTGGTGTGAAATGGCATATTGTGGGGACTCTTTACAGTGGTGCTGATGGGGACCAGGGGCCTCCATGTCTATAACACACACACACAGACACTTTATTTACTATCCCAGCCACCAGTGGGCCCATACCTGTCCTGTGATCATGATGGCCGGATGGTGGAAAATTGGCCAAGCCACTCTTGAGTTGTCGATGCATTAGCCATTGTCCAACATACATTATGTAGAAATTTTAATATTGGTGGACTTGCCCTTTAAGTCTAAGGCACACCCAGTGGTGGTGCAAATGAACTGTGACTGTATTCGATGAATGAATCCACATTTCCCATCACTTTAATGGATGAGAGCCAATAAGATGCTAGAAATATCCAGCATATGGGCCCTTTAATATTCCCTGTGTACAGGATGTGACCCAGACAGCCAATCAGCAGTCTAGATTTGGGGATTGTGTGCCTATTGGCTCATGGTAATAGATATTGAGGTTTGATGGTGAATAACGTGGATTATTTGATGTGTTGAAGTCGTAGGTGGAGGTTGGATGTCCAGCCCTGAGTGGAGAGAAGGTGGAGTGAGGAAAGCGCTTAGCGCTCTATCTGCCCATCCTTTCCAGCGTAGGTCTCGTTACCACTGCACCTCCACCTGCCACTGAACTGATAGGAAGCCACACTCGCCGACTACACCAGTCCGAGTTTACCACTACTACCGAAACAGACTTGTGCAGTTGATTTAAAGGGCCAGTCCACCCATATTCCCAGATTTCTGCTGAACAGCTGGCATATAGAGAGAGCGATTGAGGGTGGATTTGGTGAGATGGCACAGATGTCCTTTACAGTGGTGGTGAGGGGAGCCAGGGGTCTCCATGTCAACCACACACGTATAGAGGCTTTGTTTACTATCTAGCCCCCCAGTGAACCTATACGGGTTTATATATGAGCTGTTGTTAATGGGGAAATAGTCTAATCAGGGTCTTGCAAGACCCTCTCCACCGTAGATGTCACAATATTGATACAGCTGGAACGAAGGAAGAACCACCAGTTCTAGTCAGATGGGGAAGTGATATGACTATGTATAGTGTTGGCATGGTAATACACCTCTGCCTCATCTCGTCCAGCATGGCGGCATCACGCCAATGGAGGATGGTGGCTTCGCCAGCTACTCCAGGTGTTGAATCATGGTTTTTCGTCGCACGGAGTTAAAGCAGGTGCTGGTTTTCATCTCGGGCCTGTATCGGCCGTGCAGACGGGCATATTAGTGCGTCTCCCTGTATCTAAATCTGCAGAGGACTGGAGCAGGACGATCATATGACATGGTCTCAGATATAGAGGTGGGCAATATGGCAGATATACAGCCAGAGGAACCAGCTATAGACAGACAGGACAGTGATATGACTGTATATAGTGTTGGCATGTTGCACACCACGACATGGGACAGAGGCAGGGGTGTGTGTATGTGTGCGCGGCACGCTCATTCATTCATGCGTATATACGTACATGCATCCATGCATACACCTGTATCTCCAAAAAGCACATTGTATTGTGACGTCATTAATCCCAATAAGGCCACATGGTCGTATCACTCAGCCAGTGTGTATTCATAACCATGCCGTGTCTTCAGACGTCTGGTTCTGACCCACCGAACCACTCTGAATGATGTTTACATCTGGACCAGCAGGAATGTGGGAAAATGGGTGGTACTGTTGGGATGAGGCAGAGTCGGAGCGGTGTGGCTCACGGTGTAGCCGAGCTGGAGTTGCTGTTTTACGTGATTGCCCTGAGTGAGGATTTCCTGAGCGAGCTGTGTGGGTTTTAATGCCGTCACGTTTCGTGTTTTATGATTATGGACTGCTGAGTATCCTGAACTGCGCATGAATGGTCCGTGTGATGCTGCTGCTGCTGCTGCTGGGCCGCCGCCCTTCCGTTTCGGCTGTGCTGCCGCAGCTGGTAGAGGCGTGAGGTGAGGATGCGTGGTCTTCCTGCTTGTATGATCACTGATTTGGGCTGGGTTGGTTCCCGGGGCTTCAGGGTTTGGTGAAACTAGTGCTGCTCTGATGGTGGTGGTGCATTGGTGACTCGGCAATGGAAGCCCAGTCAGTCGTGTAACTGGGTGGACCGCTCCCACTGTCTGGAGCTATGCCAGTGTCGGGTTGGCGGGATTCTAGGGATGCTTCAGAAAGTGAACTGGGCCCGGGTTTCGGCTAGAACGGCCGGGTTTCCGATGCTCCTTGCCGTTTCCTCCTGGTCCGAGCTGGAAAAACACTATATGAACAGTTTGAGTAGCGCTGTAAAGGAACGCTGACCTCCACCCCCACCTCCACCCCCACCCCATCTTTAACCATGACTGTCCCGACTGACGTCTCGCCCCTCTGGTTCCTTGACGTTCTCCGCAGCTCAAATACAAATGTGAAGCTAGGTCTGTAAAAAGGACATCAAGCACACGAAGCTCTGAACTTCTTTTGTTTATTTGTTTGTTTGTTTGTTTGTTTGTTTTTGTGTATGTTGTATAATATTCAGCGTTTAATCCTATTAAAGAGAGACAACAGCCAAAGCATGTAACATGTTGCTTTAAGCCTTAAACGGCTGCTCACAAGACTTGACTGTACGATGTAAACATTTCCACAGTGGCCTGTATTGGTAAACGAATAAAAAACAAAGTTATGATTTGTAGCCTGAGTTCCTCTGTACAGAAGTCACGACCTATATAAATATATAGATTCTATATTTAACAGACGACGTGGGTTCTAAGTGGTACTGTGAATGCTTGGGGCATATAAATTGCTGAGCGTGTGTGTGTGTATTATTGTATTATTATTATTATTATTATTATTATCATTTTTTTGGTTTATTTGTAATTTTTTAATGATTTATTTTGGTTGCATTAAAAGGACAAATGTATAATAAATAATGAAGCATTAAACTCTGCGAGCAGAACCACACAGATGGACTGGCACTGGTTTTTCATGGAGCTTTTATTATTTATTTATTTATTTATTTATTTATTTATTGCTTAATTCTTTTCTTTTTTTTTTTTTTCTTTTTTTTGGTATGTACACGTTCAGAGAAAGACGTGACCACGGTTTTCATTCGAAGAAGGCTTTTATTGAGGGACAGAACATTTTCCAGTTCCATTTTTGATCTGTTCTGCTAGAAAACGTGTGAACCTCCGTCGCGTGGTGTCCTGAAGAGGGGCTTCACGTCCGTGTGGAGGGGAGGACGGCAGCTTCTCCAGCTGCTACAGTCAAAGCAAGCAAGTGCTAGGACATGGTTTTCATTGCACTGGGTTAAAGGAAGTCCCAACTCCATCTCTATCTGCCGTGTCTGTGCCGTGGAGTTACTGAGTATGGGCTCTCGCAAATTCACCCATCACCCCACCCAACCTGCACCCCACCTCTGTTCGTTCAAGGGTATGTTAAAGCAAAGCTTCCGGACTCCATGGACTTCTCCTGAGGGTCATTTCGCTGCACCTCCCTGTACCAACAACACCAGGAGACCTGTGAGGTACTAATGGGCAGCTGCTAAAATGAAAAGCCCATTTACTTCTGTTACACCCGTTTAGGTCGTAGGCCCTGCAGGACGTATGAGGGAGATGTGCTGATGCTGGATGACTGGATGGAGCTCAAGCTGAGTAATGCCCATCCATGCCCACCGACGTTCACTCAAGGGTATGTGACAGCAAAACATGCGGTGCCCATGGCTTTTGTGGGCTCCTCCTAAGGGTCATCCCAGTGCACCTCCCTGTACCTCCGACCACAGGAAACCTCTGAACTCGCAGTGGAAACTTGTGGGCACCCGCCGAACGATCTGTCCATTGACTTCTATTAACTCGCTGTTTCGGGTTTTCAGCACGCCGTACGAGGGTGTGTATATGTGTGTGTATATAGTGAACGATCGGGTGGAGCTCATGTTGGAGAAACCCTCATGGTCACTACAGAACCATCGCCACCCACCTTCGTTCATTCAAGGGTATGTTAAAGCAAAGCCTAAGATTCCCCTTCGGTGCTCAGGGCTATGTGGGCTTCTCTGAAGGGGCTTCCGAGATTCACTCAGTGCCAGGACTCTAATGGCGTTCTGTTATGCTCAATTTCGGGAGGTTTTCCATTTCTATGGTTTTCGGATTTACTGTAAAAACTCAAAGGCAGTCGACAGCATCAGCCTAGTCATAAGCGGATACGGCATTCCGATCCACTACACCAGAGAACATCCGGCTATGTTGCTACTGAAGGCGCACCAACCCGAGCTTGAGAGTGTGTTTAAGGCTCCAGTGAAGGTCAGCCTCCTTGATGTGCACATATACGCATCATGTAACCCAGTCCTGAACCGAATAACGACTACATGGAAACCTGGCATCACGGAAGATCGTTTTCCCTAGCCTGAAGCGGAAAAATGGGAAAAGCCTGATGGTGTGACCTCTATCTGGACCTGCAAGCGACGCTTATACGTTCTTACCGTACGTACAGTACGTCTGTCAAAGGCGCTTCAGCAGAAGGCTATTCCGTACAGTCAGCGTGATTCCGGGACCGGAGTTGAGATAAACATGCCACTACAAGGGTATTCCCTACAGCGAGCTCCCATTTCCATTCCTACCTATAAGCTACTGTAGGGTTATGGCTTCGTACGGCTCAGGCCCGTATACCATTCCAAGGCTACCGTGAATCCCATCACCCTCCGAGGAAACATGGAAGTCTGAGTTATGCACGCCTGTCTGAAAGGATTTAGGGATTATTCCCAAAGGAAATTCTCGAGGTCATGACCTTTTGTCGATCCCATCGTGAAACGCATGAATACATCAGGGCAAGCTCAATGTCCAATTCCACACCAGTCCGATCCGTCAGATGTTCCCAGGTGCAACGTCTCAAACGGCACTGCAGTCTTCCAGGCCTGATGGGACTGGACTGGATAAGGAATCATGGAATATCAACCACAAAGCCCGCCCCCACCCCCACCCCTTAGATGAAGTCAAACAGCTGATGCACAGTTGGTCTCCAGGTTTGGCTGATTTGGTTTAGTGCTGGATCTACGAGCCTATTGGTGCTCATCAATATCAGGAGTCCGATTCGGAAAAGGGTTGGGAATTCTGCAAGACTCCCTGTGGCTGCTCGCTTTGTTCAGCTCCACAGTGAGGCTCTGTTCATTTTCATAGCTCACAGGAAGTCAGTTTCCTAAACCACACTGACCATCTGCAGGACCTTAGACGTTAAAGGGAAACTCCACCAAATTTCTTGAATTTCGATTTTCATAAAGATTTTTTTTTTCACATCACAGTGGAAGTGATGGTAACCGGACGTCTTAATCATTCAGTGAAAGCTCCCTCACAGAAGGTTCCTAAGGGTTATACAGGTACGAGAGTGGACGCTGGAGTGGAACAGCTCCTTTCAAAAGCCGTTCATGGTGACGGGTTACATGCGAGCTATAGAAGTAAAACAGGCCCTAGAAATTTTATTTAAGACTTTAGCAAAATTAATAAAGTAAATAAAACTCAGGTGTCTGAGGAATTTTGGAAAGTTGGTGGAATCTCCCTTTAATAAAGAGCGGATTGCTCCAAACCGCTGTGTGCTTTAGTAACTTCCTGCAGGGGATGTTGTTGGCCTAACTGGCCAGACTGGGAGAAGCACAGCATCACTAGTGATGGGGGCGGGGCTTAGCGCAAGGGTACACCCAGGAGAACCTGGTCAGTCCTGGGATTTGAGGCCTTCTGGTTGCTGCCTCGCCTCTCCAGCCACAGGCGCTCGTAGCTGTGGTGCAAAGCTAGAGAAGCAAACATGACCAAACTGAGAAAAACCAAGGCATTAACCCAAAGCCCCCCACTGCACACCCCCCAAAGCCCACCCCGCTCTCTCTGTGAGTCAGCCAGCCGAATCAGCCTCGAGTTACCCTGTATGGCAGAACGAAAGGCTCCGAGAACCTCCTTCTGCAAGTGACGTGGTCACCCTCAGCTACAGAACAGCTGCCGTCAGTATTCTTATATTCATATACTTCAGAATAGTTTTGAATATTAATATTCATACACCGTTATTATAACGAGTCCTATCTCTGAAATTATACGGTTATAGGAGAAGTGGAAAGCACTCTTAGCTTTAGGTCCTGGCCCACTCATCATGAAAAGGATGGATGGAGTTTTCAAGTATATGATTTGAAAGCAGCAGCTGCCCTTTACACTGTGTGGAAGTTTCAAGATGAGTGGACCAATAGAAATGGCCCAAACTGAAAAAAAAATTTCAGGTTCCATTGACTTAAATTAGAATTAAAGGATTGGAGGTTTTTGGCCTTCTGGTGTTAAACTGTCATTTGGGAGAAGCTTGTTTTTCTTGGGACCACAATGATACAGCACAATACCATATTATTATTATTATTATTATTATTATTATTATTATTATTATTATTATTATTAACAACAACAACAATAATGTTATTATTTTTTATTATATTATTAATAATAATAATAATAATAATAATAATGATAATAATTAATAGTGTTATTACCAATATTAATAGTAAAAATAATATGAATATAATAAGTAATAGTAAAAAATATTACAGATAATAATACTGGCATTAATGCACACAACATACCTTGTTTTTATTTTTTTTTAAATCAATGTAACCGCATATTTTTCCAAGAATTTGTTTTGGTCCATTCCTTGTGGAATTTATACCTAACATTTCAGAATGCTCAAATTTTGCTAAAAACTGAAAAATGAAGATACAAAAATCAAAATATGAGCTTGTGCACAGACAGGACCGATACCATAATACAGAGCCCTGTTACTGTAGTGCTGTAATACAGGATATAGTATATAACACAGTCGACTATATTACTACAGTGCTATAATCACTCATCATCATCAATCGTAAAATATTACTACAGCAGCTTCTCACTGTGATATTACTGTAGTGCAGGTCTACATCTCCCCAGTACTACAGTAACAGGGGTCTGTAATGCAGTACACTGAGCTACAGCGTTACAGCATGGGCCGTATTACTGCATTAGCATAGAACACAGGTGAACATTAATCTTCATATTCTCAAGAAACTAATTCATCTGCACACGATCTGACAGGAAGGTTGGGGGTGGATGTGATTGGGGGAGGTTGCAATCAGAGCACAGCAGCTGGGTCTTCAGACAGGGTGGGGTTGTGTGTGTGTGTATGGGGGTGGAGGTGGACCACCGCAGTGCTGAGTGATGGATAAGGGAGTGTGTGTGCGAGAGAGAGAGCTCAGTCTGCAAATCAATGCCAGCATCCTGCGTCAGTCTTCAGCCACCTTAAACAGCCTCATCAGCCGGACTTCTTAGAGCAGCAGCTTGGGTCAATGGAGGAGTCAAAATAATTCCCAAACAAAAGAATTCCGAATGGAATGTGTTGGTAATCGGTCGGAATGTCTATGGATGCGTCAGTGCAGACTGTTAACAGTGCATTTGTAACGTGCTACGTCCCTTTTGTGAGCCTTCCTGGGTTACGGCCTTGCAGAGTGATGGAACCTGATCGATACGAGGGGGATTAATCACATGACGACGGCGACTAAGCTTAGCACAGTCAGGCCTGAAGCCTCAGGCTAATAATTAGAAAGTGAGAGAGACGGGAGAGAGACGGAGGCTGTTGTGCTCTGGTTCCCTTCCCCCGAAGCAAGTGTATAGTGCTGTGGAGTATATCCCCTATCCCAATATTGCTGTGGCACAACAGTATGGAGTTTAGTTTCGGCTGTATTAATGGATACCTAGTCAAAGGGGAACCTAAGGAGTAGGAACTGTTCACAGTGGAGGTGAATGGAACCAGATGTCCAACTCTAAAAGCTCCCCCGCAGAAAGCTACTACATGACTTATAAACTCACTGGCTGATGCTAGTTTTGTAAAGTATTGGCTTAAACAGCTGCACCCAGAAGGAGGTGTGGGAGTGCAGCTGTGTTAGGAAGGAAGATAAAGGTGACCAGGATCAATAACTGATAATAAATTTAGACTGATATGATCAATATTTATTGAGCTACACATACAGAAGTATGCATGTAGTATGCGACCAAACTGAAGACCTGTAGTGCACTGAAGATAGTCAGACTGTCTAGTATACAAGGGGAGCTATCTTTATGGTGTACTGTATCCCATCATGCACCGCGGCCTCACCAGCTCTCAGCCTGCTTCAGCCATAGAAAATGGCAGTGGGTAACACTGGAGAGCTAAACACAGCCCACTCCGAGTATAACTGTGGGTCTAGTGATTGTAGTGGGGCGTGTGATAATCAGAATGAGCCTCAGAAAGTTAAATATACAGGTCTGAAGATTAATAAAAGATGAACTCGCTTTAGAGGATCAGTTTTAGAGTGAAATAGCCGAGGGGAGATAACAGCTAGGCTAACCGTATTTCAGGTGAACTGAGCAGCGTTAGCAGCAGCTAGCTCTAAACAGTGGATGCAGTAATAACAGCTCTGAGGTAAATGTGGGTGTAGTGGTTGTAGTGGGGTGTGTGTTCATCAGAATGAGCCTCGGAAAGTTAAAATATACAGGTCTGAAGATTAATAAAAGATGAACTCACTTTAGAGGATCAGTTTTACAGTGAAATAGCCGAGGGGCGCTAACAGCTAAGCTAACCGTATCTCAGGTGAACTGAGCAGCGTTAGCAGCAGCTAGCTCTAAACAGTGGCTACAGTAATAACAGCTCTGAGGTAAATGTGAGGTAACTGGTCATGTGACTGTATTAGTATTTTACACTGTAGGTCAGAACTTGTTACTGTACTGTATACCACACACAGGGGGCGTATACAGTGTGCAGCACATACTACTGTAGCATACGTGTGCAGTATGGTAGTGTCCCATTTCGAATACAGCCCTAGCTGTTTGCTCCCCTCGGCTAGTTCACTCTAAACCTGATCCTCTAAAGCGAGTTAATCTTTTATTAATCTTCAGACCTGTATATTTTACTTTCTGAGGCTCATTCTGATGAACACACACCCCACTACAACCACTACACCCACATTTACCTCAGAGCTGTTATTATTGAGTCCACTGTTTAGAGCTAGCTGCTGCTAACGCTGCTCAGTTCACCTGAGATACGGTTAGCCTAGCTGTTATCTCCCCTCGGCTATTTCACTCTAAAACTGATCCTCTAAAGCGAGTTCATCTTTTATTAATCTTCAGCCCTGTTTCTGAGGCTCATTCTGATGAACACACACCCCACTACAATCACTGTCTAGAACCTCTGACTGGAGTAGAACACCATCCGGGTATCTTCAGTACACTACAGCTCTTCAGTTTACTCACACACTACACACTACTTTTAGGTAGATTTAGTATGTCAGTAGTATGTAGTATACCATTTTGAATACAGCCAGTCTTCATGTATGGTTTCCCTGCTTAGACCTCAATATGGCTGACCCTTCCCCATTTGCGGCATAACCAGAAAGCTGACTTGTCATTTCTTTTGAAATGCAGGACTTTCTCTGGAAACGTTTCATATTCATATTCGGTGTCCGTTTCCTCATTTACAGAGTCTCGGGTTGTATTCATTAGCCTAAAGTTCAGTTGCTAGGCTAGCACTCAGCATTAGTTGACACCGCAGGGATTGCAAGATGTATGTAGGTAATGCATGCTGGGAATTGTACATATTACAGTAGCATATAAATCTACTTTTAGGCCATAACTCACTTTAAATATCATCTGGTACTACAATACTGAGACATGTATTTGCAAAACATGACATAGAACGTGGCCAGACTGGGAGAAGCACAGCATCACTAGTGATGGGGGCGGGGCTTAGCGCAAGGGTAGACCCAGGAGAACCCAGTTTGAAATCGTGTTATGTATTTGAGCTGATTCTGGGGGTGGGGGTGGTGGGTTGTTTGGGGGAGAGTGTGATCAATCATGTGTGACACACGTATTTATCGGATATTTACGGTAATACGTAAAACGGCACGTCTCGTATTTGAGCCGAGTACCAGGGGGTGATCATTCATGTGTGTGCGACAGACATGTATATCGGACATTTACAGAAATATGGAACAATACGGGATGCAACATTTTATTGCCAAATAAAGGACAATTCTGTATTTTATGGGACGGGTGGCAACCCCATCTCCAGCACTAATCTGTAAGAACAATTAAGCACCATTTTCTCATGAATTGTGACGTGTGGAAGGTTATTTATATTTTCTGAGAAACTGAAGAGGTCAAATTACAGTCGTTATGTAAAATTGATATTATACTGATGAAAATATGATGACAACGGTAGATCATTGCCTCACGTCCGAAGAAAACGCATCAATCATCAAGTTTTACCTCGAGTTCTCTTTGAATTCCCTTTTAAATATCAGTTCGGGGAAGGAGGCCGAAGTGCAACCCAATGCTATACAGTGTTCATCTCAATGTTAAGTGCAATCCAAATTCCCAACACGTACAGTGTACATTGAAGCAGCACATATTTTCTTAAAAAACAACAACAACAACAACTATAATAATAATAATAATAATAATATTAATAATAAAATAGTTTCTGCAATAACATTACAAAAATAAACTACAAAAGGGTAATTTCTCGAATGTTTTGATTTGTGTTTAGACTACTGGCCGAAACGGCTGAATGATGATGTGAATTCGGCTGAAATGAAAGCTAAGGCAACTTTTTGGTTCATAATTAAAATTATGTGTTCTATATATATTTTAATATCTGAGGTCTCAGTGGTGCCGTTTCTTCTGTCTTCTTCCTCGTTAGCACTATCCATCTGTCTGGGCTACTGGACTCCAAGAGTTCCCAACAACGTACCATCTAACCAGTACGGTGATCTGTGTTAAGGGGTTGAACCTACGTTCTGCACAGTGATAGATCTCAGAATGGACTGCTGTAGCCTGTCCACATGTTGTAATGACGAAATTAAAGCAGACTAAGGCAAAGAAACCAGCTTTACTATGATTCCAGGTCTGGGAATAATCAGAAGAACCTGTTCCACCCAACGGTATGCCATTTCTCAACACAAGCTGAGATGTTACCATGGAGTATTGTCTTATATGAATCAACGGTATTTAAGAGCCTCAGGTACGTAGAAAAATAGAATTCTCTTCAATCTGTTTCCCAGAAATTCACCACTACAATCAGTAGCGTTGTAAAAACGTAGAAATCATTGCTTTTAGGAAATCAAAGTGCCCACTTGACCAGCGTAGGACCAGCCTGCAATCCTTTCAAGGAATGAATCACAAAAAGCCTGCACATCCATCAAAATAAAATCTTAGCGCTTCTCGCTAGCTATCCGCTTTACGTCAAGTAGTCTTTAACGCTTCCCGGCAAAAGAAAGGAAGACAAATCCGAAAACTTCCGCCAGGAAGTCCATTCCTTCACATTCAGTGCAACACTTCATAAATAACCGTCAACCAAAGCTAGCAAAGCATGAAATCTGGCACTTAGCATGCTAACAGAGCCCGCTAGCTTTCATTCGCTATTATCTACGTCTTCCTTTTATCCGTAATCCTATCCAGCGATGAGTCTACCCAGACTGTCATGTATTTGTGCTTGCACTGGGCCGTACTCCACCAGCTCCCCGTCTACAGTGATGGTTCCTTTAGGAGAATAGGGCTCTAGTCGTAGAGCCCGTGCTTTAACGTACACCACATACGGGCAGTTTATGCTCAAGTGGGTTCCTTTCTCCATGGCCAGGAAAAGGCGCAACAGAGCGGCGCGTGAGATGCCCGCTTTTACGTAAATCAGGTGTATCACGCCGTCCTCCAGTCTGGACGCCGGGGCAGCTATCAGGTCCTCCGCTAGGTGAGACTGGTACGCGGCCAGCACGAGTACAAAGTCTTGCTCGCTAACCACTGTCCAGTGTGCAGGCACCGGCTGGTCGAAGGGCACAAGAAGCGAGTCCGGAGGGCCCAACACTGAGGCCGGTGACTGGTTAGTCTGCTTGAACGCATTGTTGGAGTTGCAGGAGTTGTGCAGAGGGTGATTCGTACATGGTGAGCTGTCCGAGTAGTCAGAGGATGAGCTCATCTGCTGGGAAATATCGGTGAGGGATTCTGTTGATTGTTCCGGGCTCAGATATGACCCAGACTCCTCAGCTGGCAGGTAAGAAAGCTTTCCCTGATAGACCCTCAGCGACGCCAGGCGCACCAGTGTACCCACAGTGAACCTGGCCGCACCCACATGCCGATATTTTTCGCTCTCTATGTCCACGTCAGCCACGAAGCCCCAGGCGAGGGACAGGAAGGAGAAGATCCGCTGATTGGATGCCGTGCGGATGGAGGTCAGATCCAGACGCGACACCAGCCCCTTGCACAGCATGAAGCCGCAGCTTACCAGCAGCTCCTCACCTGACATCGGCTGCAACCTGAGAAGGAACAGAGGCCTTATGTTAACACTCATAGGTGAGGCTAAGAACACAGGACCTCAAATGGAGACGAGGTATTGAAATGGTAGTATGGAGCAGCACTTCCAGACTAGAACTAATAATCAACGCATCGCCTGTTCTGATTCCTCTCCATGACTGCGATTGGCTCATATGGTCTCACATGGTAGCCTACATCACTGCACTGAGTCAGTGGTCTACTGACTTTGTAAGCCTCGTCCCAACTACTGGAGATAAGAAGACATAGAACCTGTTCTTCAGCAGACCACTGGGTGTCGCCATTGTTGCCGACACGGCCACAGATGTCATCACCGTGCATGCTGAAGAACCTACTATTTTTTGGTTTCAGCTGGGAACTAAGGTTTTGGGGTCTGAAGCTGCAGATTTTCAGGATACGAACCTGTAAATTTTTTTGGACGTGCACCAAACGGGTTAGAATTTAGTTCGCCAACCGTGACGGAACCCACTGTACGTTGATGGAAAAGGGCTGAGATATTGTGTCCCACTTAATACTAGCATTAATGATGGACACTAATGTCCCACAATGGGAACCACAGGACACAGAAAGGGCGGGGCTTCGCATAGATGGAAATTTCTGAAAAGTGGTCAGACGATGATGCGACGGTGGCTGATGTGGCCATTTAGGCCAGTACAGAGTATATCCAGTGTAGCGTTAGTGTGTAGGACCCAACTGAGACACAGTCCAAAACTAACAGGGGTTGTGGTAGCAATCTTAACAAGGGCATGATCAGCTGCAGGTGTGTGCAATGGGTGGAGCACCTGAGGGGGTAATATATGAAAGGCAGACCACCGCATGAAGAAGAACAGCTCAGTTTGATGGTTTATCCAAACCGCCATTCACCAAGCACAGCTTAACGAATTAAATTCTATCATAATTCAAACTTTATTTTGGGGATGCTGATTCTTTCATGATGCCATATTACATATCCAGTCATTTGCAAACTGAACACCTCCAGTAAAATGATATGTTCTGTAAGGATAACTGGCCATAAGGTCACATGCTCTGCACGATACTACTAAATGCATCTTATTTAATATTAAATATGACACTTTTCTGTTAATTTTAGCAAAATAAATATATTTATTTACTGAATTTAACAGGTTAAAAAACCTACAGCATATGGAATATTTCACAACTTGTTTTACAAAGGTCAAATGTTGTGTAAATCATTTATTATACTAATATAATGTATTTTTTTTAGTTTTATTACATCATATTTCATATTGTATTTTACATTTATCCAGTTAAATTAAATTAATAAATGTTAAATTCAGTAAATTAATTTTATTTTAATACGTGCTGCGTTCACTGATTCAGGTCAGGCCCAGACAGAAAGTTTTCTGACCCACTAAAAGCTCTGACCGCGAGTCGAAACATAAGTAAGGAATTCACTGTAAAGAAAACCGTTCCTATTTTGCTGATAGGACACTTTTATGTACAAACTGCAGCATGCACATCGTTTGACCATCAGAGGGCGCTGTAGGTAATAATCCAGTTAGGAATTTCCCATCAGCTTTTAACTATAAGCCGCAAAACTAGTATTGTGTGTTTATGAGCATCTGTTCCTCAACATCGGATGAGGCTAAATGCCATACATTAAAAATCCCTAAAAAACGAGTGTTGCCCAAGTCCCTTCTAGAACCCAGACCCACACGCACTCAGCAAACAGGCTGAGAACAAAGACACTAGTGTAGAGGAGGTGGGGCTGTAACCCCTCCTCCCTGGCTATGTCAATCGAATCCACAATCAGCTGGAGGAACAATGATAAGGGTCTCTGTGGGGTTCCACTCAAACCGTCATCATGACTGTTATCAACTGATTCATCTGGCTTACCAAGAACCAGCAGGTGCATTATTTAAATGCTCTTTTCCTCGTATAGTTAATAATTAATATACCTCATTATTTAGTACACCAGGGCCTGAAGCTTCTGAGCTGGCGAATGATGCGGCTGCATTTTGGTTTCTGTTTATTATTTAAAAATGTATTTATTATTATATTATTATAATAGTACTATGATAAAGTTATTGTGTTATAAGTCAATTCAATGTTAATTACATAATATGATATATTTGGTTTGTGTTTTATATATCATATCAAATTTTATATATAAAATCTGATAAGATATATGTATATATCGTCGCTGTCCAAATAAAAACATGTATCTCCATTTTTGTTATTTTTTACTTTTATGCCTCATTTGATCACATGAGCTGCTGTTTACACTGTGTGCAAATTTTATGAAGAACAGACCAACAGAAATGGCCCAGAATGGCTTGGAAAGACGTCTGGTTCCATTGACATCCATTCAAATTAAATGAGGTTTTTGGCCTCTCCTGTAAAGTTGCCATTTTGGAGATACCTGTTGGACAGCGACGATATATATATATATATATATATATATATATAAAATTCAAATATTTATTCATTATAAACACAATATGGAGAGGTACAGAATATCAAATTACATCAGCGTTCTTGTTCATGTCATGCTGCATTCACATGCTTGCTGTAGCTAGACGACGGCAAACCAGATATTCCGTTGTTTTAAATGTAGCTGAAACTGAAAATTCTGTCATCCTAACATTCCGCAGACTGCAGCGGTGAGCCCTCCGACAAGAGTTCACGGGTTTCCTATCTTTTGCAATTAACTGCGTTGATTTTTCTGAACGTCAAATGTCTTGTGGTTGAATTTCATATGAACCCATTATTATTACCCATATGAACCCTCCTTCTGCCTCTCCTCTGACATTCATCTATTTTCACTGGGAATGCTGGCATCATGCCAACATTTGTGTGGCTACATGCCTGCATCAGCTGCATACTGCTATGAGGTGCGGAACGATATTTATTTTTCAATATGAAATAAAAAAATATATAATAATAATAATAATGTAAATTAAACACAGAAAATAAAGTCAGGCAAGGCAAAGGGGTTGGGAACAGCTGGCAGGTGCCTGAAGTCTAAGAGGAGCATGAATTTGGACCAAGCTTGCATTATTGATAGCAGACTCTGTATTACCGTACCTAAAAGCCTTAAATGTGTTTTGACTGAAAGCAGTACAAGGATGAATGAGCTTTGGCTGTGTTTTCCAGACTGTCTTTGGAAGTACCATGGATCATATCCCCCTGGCCACCGCAGGGAGATGTGTGGGGGGGGTAATGCCGCTTTCTCCTCTGGGCCTTCTTCTTCCAGGAACTACTAAGTGGGCAGTGTGTAAAGCTGAATGCCCAGACGAGTAATTCTGGCACGATTTGTTCAGCATGTGTGCTGGGAGCACCTGGTGTCCTCGTTGGGATGGTGAAAGGGTTAAACAATTCCCGTCATATTGGAGTAACGTGGGATTACGTTTTGTGCACCCTACCCGAGGGGTCACAGTGACTTATTGATCTTGTGGTCCCCTTAGCATATCCCCTTCTGCAGACACTTTGTAGTCTTACCCGCAGTAGTGGTGTATGGAGGCAGCTACTGCGTTCCCGGATCCCCCAGGCAGCACTCCCAGTGGAGTCTTAATGGCCTCCTCCCAGTCTTCCCTCTCCATGAGGCCGTTCACTACCTGGGGAACATGCAGAGGTCATGATAAAGATGTCTGGCCAACAGACTAACAAATTATCATCTAATTAAAGTTTTGAAATGTCACATTATATATGAAATAGATCATAACAGATATTTAATAATAATAATTTTACTACCAAAATATCAAAAATACTAATATAATGCTTCATAAGACACAAGTCACACGGCTGTAATACACTACAGGAAGGGTGGGGGGCGATATGACCCACATGGTCATTCTGACAGACTGTAATACACTACAGGAAGTGTAGGGGGCGATATGACCCATACGGTCATTCTGACAAACTGTAATACACTACAGGAAGTGTAGGGGGCGATATGACCCACACGCTCATTCTGACAGACTGTAATACACTACAGGAAGTGTAGGGGGCGGTATAACCCACACAGTCATTCTGACAGACTGTAATACACTACAGGAAGTGTAGGGGGCGATATAACCAACACAGTCATTCTGACAGACTGTAATATACTACAGGAAGTTTAGGGGGCGATATGACCCACAGGGTCATTCTGATGGACTGTAATACACTACAGGAAGTGTAGGGGGCGGTATGACCCACGTGGTAATTCTGATGGACTGTAATACACTACACGAAGTGTAGGGGGCAATATGACCCACACGGTCATTCTGACGGACTGTAATACACTACAGGAAGTGTAGGGGGCGATATGACCCATGCAGTCTTTCTGACGGACTGTAATACACTACAGTAAGTATAGGGGGCGATATGACCCACGCGGTCATTCTGACGGACTGTAATACACTACAGTAAGTATAGGGGGCGATATGACCCACGCGGTCATTCTGACGGACTGTAATACACTACAGGAAGTGTAGGGGGCGATATGAACCAGGATATAAAGCTTAAACTATAAAGTATTTAGCAATTCTGTGCTTTTGGGAAAGTACTATCAGGTGACGCTAAAATGCTAACATGCTAACATACAGCTGCTGAAGCCTCTGCTGAAGCAACTGCAGCACTTCTCAGACTAAAAGAGAAAAAACTCTCCGAGAAGAAAATAACTCCCAGCTATCTCAGCTGTGGACACGAACTTCAGCGTGACCTATCAGTCTCTGGACATTCCAGTGCCGGCTGCCAGCCGTGGAATGCTGCTGTTTGCTGAGGTTGTGCTTGGCAGGGTGTGCGTGTCTGAGGAATGAGCTAAACTACAATCCACTTGCAACGAGAGAATTACACCCAGCTGACCTCGAACAGCAGCCCGTCTCCCGACATGATGGCCAGAGCGTCCCACTGAGACAGGTCCACTTCTCGCACCAGCTCACGCGCATGGTTCTGTCGCTCTGGAAGCATACAGAGATGAATAACTTTAGCAAGGTGACCTGAAACTCACTTACCGTGGCTTTGAGCTGATGATTTGAACCCCATAAATAAAAAAAACAAACAACAAAGAGCCCGATAATCAGCAGATCTCATCCATTAGAGTGCACTGTGCAGGGTACTACAGAGTTAGAGGTAGAACCAAAACCACCAGCAGGGGGTGCTGTCTGATCTTCAACAGAGCACCACAATCGGGTTTCCTGTTAAGTGAGGAAACCCTTCACATGTGTTGACACTCCTTGCTTACAGTACCAGTCAAAAGTTTAGGTTCTCCATATCTCCAGCTCTGGAAAACTTTAAGAGACTCCCTGTAACTGATCAAGTTCTCTAGCTGTACCGGTTCTGGGTTTGTGTTGGACCAGAATTCCTCAGTTCTGTTTGATTCTCTACACTACTAGAACCATGTCTCCCAAACTCCAGATCAGATATTGTATTAGATCTGTGTATTTAGAAAATCACTAATGACCTCCAGAAGCCTGTTTTTAGAACCATGCTCGCTGTGCGTTTCACCCCAGCCACCCCAGCCATATATAGTTTTTTTTTTTATTTCTTTCTATTAACAACGTTTGTACATTTATAAACCTGTCATAAACAATAAGTAATTAGTAATTAATATGTAATAAGCCCATGTCAAAATATTGACCTAGTATCTAAAATAATGAATGGTAACTTGAAATACTGGCTTTAAATCTGAGTAATTCCTAATTTGCTCAAAATATTGACTTAATACACTCAAAAAGTACATAGCGGCTCATATGGCTTACATAATGACTTCGTATCTCATAATAATTATGTAGTATCCTGAGACAATTATTTTTCTAAACTTTAAACTTACTTCTTCATCGTTACATAACTCGATTATGATATGTAAGTCATATATATATGTCATTATATTAATATACTGTGTTGACATTTTTGACCCAAACAAAAAAAAAAGCATAACTGTGTAAAATATATCAACTTCAGTTTTTTTTAAATATATTTGTTTTTGAAATATTGATCTAATACCTTGTACCAGTGACATTTTCTAAGATGACTGACCTTATATCATTAAAGGTTATTTGTTTTCTAGAAATGTTGTCTAAATCTTTCAAAAATAAGTATTTATTTTCCTGAAATATTAACTTAACATCATCTTAAAATATTGATTTTATATCACAAAGCTCCTTTTTTTAAATATATAAAATAATATTAAATATATTAAAAATATATTACAAATATTTGACTTACTGTATCAAAATAACAATTTTGGGATACTAAGTTGAAATAAATAGTTTAAAAGAAAGTAGGCATTTTCATTATAATAAGTGATTAATGCTGTATTAATAGCAGAATTATTTCAGTTAAACAGGACTATAATATTCATGTATTATAATAAAACACAAAATCATGGCTTTCCAAGTACTCACAAAATCTGTTATACAATAATGAAGTGCTGTCATATCACCAACTACTTCTTCACTTGGATAGTCCAGTGTCTCCATCTGCTGCATCTGTATCACACACTATATAGCCAAAAGATCATGGACACCACCCCCACCCTAATTACTGAGTTCAGGTGTTGTAGCCAGTCAGGGGAAGCGTCTGGAGGCCCTGAGATCCGGGTCAACCATGACGGCCCTACGGCAGCAGTAGAGAGGGCATCAGTAGTGGAGAACCGCTACCCAGTGCTGGCTGACACAGCTAGGAGACAGAGAGGTCATCTGTAACCTGTGTTGATGGTGGGCTCCCAGCCCCTCACACTATCATCGCAATAACATGTGTATGCACTAATAACGTCCATCCCCGTCTACTACCTCGGATAAAGGGCTCCACTGACCCTGGGCACATGCCCACTCTCTGTGGCCGTGAACTGGCCCGCTGGAAAAGACAATTATGGTTGCATCAGTTGTAGAAAGTGGAGTACAGGTCGGTGTACTAGTTGCGTTTGGTTGTATACGCTGTTCTTTGTGCTCAGAGTTAAGCAAAACCTCCTTTGGAGCTACAGAGAGGCGCCTTCGGTGCAACACACCCACAGCCTTACCTCGGTTCATTAAATACTGAAGGGCCTCGGAGCCCCCAAATATATAGGGTTACAACCAAGTCCTGCAGGAATGCAGAAGCCCGGGAGGAGAACAGTCTACTACTGTGTTAGGCTCGGAAGTTTGCGGGTCCTGTCAAAGACACTGTTAAATCACTGGCTTTCCTCCAGCATTTAAAAGTCACACTTCCCAATGTGGCTTAATAGAACCATTCGTTCAGAAATGCTACTGTTGCTAACAGCGAAATGAGGTGGACTGCCAAGGAACTTGGTGGTGACGAGCCGCCATTCCTTGTTAGCCATGTTAGCATAAGTTAATGTTTCCCATGCTAAAACTCCTAACACTGCTAGAACTTTCCTAACACAGTACCAATACTGCGAACACTGTCGCAGCACTGCTAACACTGTCTTTACACTGTCCCAATACTGCAAACACTGTCCCAATACTGCTAACAGACCGCCATTCCTTGTTAGCCATGTTAGCATACGTTGCTTTTTCCCATGCTAAAACTGTCCTAACACTGCTAGAACTGTTCTTACACTGCCCAATACTGCTAACTGTCCCAATACTGCTAACAGACCGCCATTCCTTGTTAGCCATGTTAGCATACGTTACTGTTTCCCATGCTAAAACTGTCGTAAAACTGCTAGAACTCTTCTTACACTGCCCCAATACTGCTAACAGACTGCCATTCCTTGTTAGCCATGTTAGCAAAAGTTAGTGTTTTACAGGGTAAAACTGTCTTAACACTGCTAACACTGTCCCAACACTGCTAACACTGTCTGTTAACAAAGCTATTGTTGCTAACAGTGAGATAAAGTGGACTACCAGGGTACTTTGTGTTAGCCATGTTAGCATAAGTTACTGTTTCTCGTGCTAAAACCGTCCTAACACTGCTAAAACTTTCCTAACACTGCTAGAGCTGACCTTACACTGTCCCAATACTGCTAACACTGCCCCAATACTGCGAATGCTGTCCCAGTACTGCTAACACTGTCCTAACACTGTCCCAATACTGCTTAAATTGGCTGCTAACAAAGCTAATGTTGCTAATAGTGAAATAAAGTGGACCGCCATTCCTTGTTAGCCATGTCAGCAAAAGTTACTCTTTCACAGGGTAAAATTGTCCTAACACTGCTAACACTGTCCCAACACTGCTAACACTGTCCCAATTCTGCTAACACTGTCCCAACACTGCTAACACTGTCTGTTAACAAAGCTATTGTTGCTAACAGTGAAATAACGTGGACTACCAAGGTACTTTGTGTTAGCCATGTTAGCACAAGTTACTGTTTCCCATGCTAAAACTGTCCTAACACAGCTAAAACGTTCTTAACACTGCTAATACTGTCCTAACACTGTCCCAATACTGCTAACACCGTCCTAACACTATCCCAATGCTGCTTATACTGTCTGCAAACAAAGCTAATGTTACTAATAGTGAAATAAATTGGACCACCATTCCTTGTTAGCCATGTTAGCAAAACTTACTGTTTCCCAGGCTTAATCTGTCCTATTACTGCTAACCCTGTCCCAATCTGGTTAACACTCTGTGCTAACACAGCTAATGTTGCTAATAGTGAAATAAAGTGGACTGCCAAGGTACTTCCCAGGCTAAAACTGTCCTAGTACTGCTAACACAATCCCAACACTGCTAACACTGTCTGTTAACAAAGCTATTGTTGCTAATAGTGAAATAAAGAGGACTGCCCAGGTACTTTGTGGCTACAGGCCACCATTCCTTGTTAGCCATGTTAGCATAAGTTACCGTTTCCCATGCTGAAACTGTCCCAACACTGCTAAATGCTAACACCATCCTTACAGTGTGTCCATGCTATCACTTTACTGGTGAAGTATTGCTATTACTATACACACTCACACCCACACACACACACACACACAACCACACACACATATGGTGTTTCTAATGCACTTAATTAAATACCTACTAGTCAGCAGTGCATGCACACGCGAGCTAGAATCTCCACTTCCTGAGCTAAGCTCTCCCTCTTATCTCACAAATGCCCCTCATTTGTCCCTAGTACTGAAACATCTCTCCCGGAGCATCGTGTGCCAAGCCTTGATCTACTTCGCCTCGTTATGTCGGAGGGAGAACAGTTTGCCAGCAAGAGTGACCGTGTTTTCCTCCGCTAGCTCTATGCAGCTAGCAGCCCCTGGGGAGGCATCAGATTCCCTCCGTCTTTCCTTAGCCTCGTCTGTGTGAAGGCGGGCAGGGAATCGATACAGCCTTTATCAGTCAGGTCACATCGCATTTCCTTATGCAGAGAGCCTCCACTGCACACCAGGCAATGGGAAACTCAAGCTGGAGAAAGGCTAGAAGAGCCTCTGGCAGGGGTTAAAGGAGGAAGAATGGGGAACAGCACTGGCTATTGAACACAGGAGAGGAACCATCTTTGAAAAGTTACCCATCTGGCTATCAAGTTCACTGTAGTGTCAGGTTCTGGCTGATAGCATCACCTGGAACCACAACTGAGCACCAGCGCTTTGCATGTGGAGCAGGAGGATTGTTCCAGTCCACTTACTTTTATTGGCTTACCAAATGCAGGTGGCATACAGTTAGGGTGACCACTTTCATAACCCCAAAAAGGAGGACATCCCACCCCGAAAGAGAGAAAGGGGGGCATCGTAAGGGGGTGGTGGGCCCAATACTGGAGTTAGAAATCATAACCCAAACTATATCACACATACATAGTGCTTTACTCTCTTAACTGGGTGGAATAGATGACATTCGTGAGTCAGACGGGAGCTTACGATGTCACATGACCTTGCTAAACCAATGAAATGCAAGGCATGTCTTTTGACACGGACGTGAGCCAATGGCACACATTTTATTGTTGGCGAGTGAACATTTTAAATAGCCCACCCTGAAAACAAGACTAATAGACGGCCATCCAGAAACTGGGCCGGACAGCAGACAGGAAGTTGAAAAACCGGACCGTCAGGCCTAGAAGCGGACGTGTGGCCACCCTATGTCCCTAAGTCAGCACACCTTTAACACGGTACTAGTTCCTGTAATTCTACTACACAGATTTTAACATACGGTTCAAATACATCACGTTTTTATTCCCAATATGTTTAATTCAGCAAATAGTTTGAATCAGTATAGCGATCAGAGTCTTCATCTCAGAGCTCCCTCAAACACATAACACAGGGGAAGGAGCTACAGTAGTGGTCACAGACCCTGCTCCTGGAGATCTACTCTCCTGAAGATTGTGTCTCATGTGCTGGCTAACACTGATGCATCTGATCCGGCCAATCAGGCACTTAGGGAGATGTTAATTATCTCTACTGGAATGAAGATCTCCAGACCCGTGTTGGTGACCACTGAGCAGAAATCTCTCTCTCTCTTTCTCTCTCTCTCTTCCCCTCCCTCTCTCTCTCGCTCTCTCCCTCTCTCTCTTCCCCTCCCTCTCCCTCTTCCTCGCTCTCTCTCTCTTCCTCTCTCTCTCTCTCTCTCTCTCTCTTCCTCTCTCTTTCTCTCTCTCTCCCTCTCTCTCTCTCTCCATCGCTCTCTCTCTTCCCCTCCCTCTCCCTCTCTCTCCCTCTCCCTCTTCTTCTCTTTCTCTCTCTCCCTCTACCTCTCCCTCTCTTCCCCTGCCTCTCTCTCTCCCTCTCTCTCTCTCTCCCTCTCTCTCTCTCTCTCTCTCTTCCTCTCTCTCTCTCTCTTCCTCTCTCTCTCTCTCTTCCTCTCTCTCTCCCTCTCTCTCTCTCTCCCTCTCTCTCTCCATCTCTCTCTCTCTCTTCCCCTCCCTCTCCCTCTCTCTCCCTCTCTCTTCTCTTTCCCTCTCTCCCTCTACCTCTCCCTCTCTCCCTCTCTTCCCCTGCCTCTCTCTCCCTCTCTCTCTCTCTCACTCTCTCTCTTCCCCTCTTTCTCTCTCTTCCCCTCCCTCTCTCTCTCTTTTCCCCTCCCTCTCTCTCTCTCTCCTCCCCTCCCTCTCTCTCTCTCTCTCTCTCTCTTTCTCTCTCTCTCTTTCTATCTGTTCGTCAGTCTATTTATCTACATTCAAAATTGGACAGTAAAAGGTTTAATGTGATTCTGCTTAAATATGCCGTATTTATTTATTTATTTATTTATTTATTTATTTATTTATTAAGGCTGGGAGTCTGAGGTGGCTTTAGACTGACCGCAGCGCTTTTTCTTTATTCACCATCATGTGTTCCAGTCAGAAGCTAAACTGCGTGAAGGGCGAGGGAAGCTCTGCGCATCCACAGCCGGGTGAAAAAACCACCTTCACTGGACAAAAATGTCACAGGATTACATCAGAGTTTACTTTGGCTGCGCGAGAGCGCTGACCTGGCCTGCAGGACATGCTGGGAGTTTCTGAGTTTGGCTGAATGAGCTTCAAGAAATCTGAACCAGGAATAATTTCTGATCTTCTGCTGCGGGTGTAACGAAGCCGTCCGGGGGGCTAAATCTGTAAATCTGTTATGAATGTCGGGCAGCCCGTTTGGTTCATGTAGGTCTCCCAGATCCTTCATGTCGCTGGAGGGTGCCGTGTTCTGTCCCCTCTTCAACTCTTCCAGCTGCTCGAATTGCTTCACCAAAGGATGCTACAACACAACAGCATGAGTCAGACTAGAAAGAACTCGCAACCGGGCGACCTTGTACGGTCAGTCAGGCACATTGATAGGGCTCGCCCGAGTGTGAAACTCAAATCATTCATGTGTCTCATGATGTCAAACCTACCCACCAAGTTTCCTTCCTGTACACTATACCCACCACTGTACTTACCAACCACTAGCACACTAGCTGGGAAAACCCAAACATGAACACCTGGGCTAGCCAACCAACATGCTTCATCTCCACAGCCCTGTTAAAGTGTTTATTGCTCTCTACATTTTCCTTCCTCACGCCGGGGATTCAGCTGTCCTCAGAAAACCAAGTGTTGGGGAAAGTTATCGGCTAGGGGCAGATACTGATTGTCACATTGGACCACATGGGGGCACCACTCACTGGGGCCTTATAAACTGTGGGCTCCGCCGGAAATGGGGGCTGGAGCAACGGTGGGAAACGTTGAGACTGTTCCAGAGAGAGAGGTTGGCTCTCTCCTGGGGGTCTTGAACTCTCCCTCGTCTTTCTTTGGTGCAACTCCTTTTCATCAACTCCCCAACTCCCCAAGGTGATTCGAGGACTCGGATAGGTGAGCTGGTCTCTCATTGGGTCCAACCAGTCAGGCACACACCTCTACTTAGGGTTCATCCGCCACGACAAAGTGCAACACGTAGGGGCAGTGTGTCCCGTTACAGTCAGGGTCAGGATCCCAATTAAACACTAGACAGTTTTTGTAATTACGGCCTTGTGTACTATTGGTCCCTGGGCTTGTAACACCAAGTATCTCCAAAATGGCAAAAGACCTACTTTACTTTGAATGCCAGTCAATGGAACCAGAGTTTTTTCCAAAAGTATCTATTTCTGTTGGCCCATTCATCCTGAAAAGTTCACACCGTGTAAACGACAGCTCATGCGATCAAGTGATGCCAAAGCACTGAGTCACTACACTGAGCACTGAACCGCTAACTGAATGTCTAACCAGTATGTGAAGCAGGCAGTGAGCCAGAGAGGAACCTCTTTACCTGCACCCAGGCCTCAGAATGGAGATTAATGGAGGAGATCATGAACCCAGCTCCGTCCCTCAGTCTCTATTACTCTCCTGCATCCAGCTGTCAACATACGCCATACAGCCAGCATTCCCAAAGCATTCCTAAAGAGCCTATATCATTCAGATTTATCCCACTGAGGTCTGCTTAGAGGTCTTTGAAGGTTTTTTGTCACACGGATGGTTTTTAAAGAGTCTCCTATCCACACCGCAGTAAGTAATTCAACGTTGCAGGAAATGTGTAGTCACATTCCAGTCTTCCAAGATAAAATGCCAGGTTCAGTTAGCATTCCATTTAACGTTCCATCAGTAGAGGGCTGTATGGCCAACAATGTATTACCTCCCAGTATAACCAAACTCCTACCAGACCCTGCCAGTACAACCAAAACTCCTACCGGGACCACCCATACTCCTCTGAGTACAACCCCTACTCTCCCAGTACAATCAAAATCCTTCTCAGTTCAACAAAAAACCTTTCCAATACAATCCAAACGCCTCCCATTACAACCCTATACTTCGCCCAGTACAACCCAAGCCCCTCCCAGTACACCCCAATCCCTTAATAGTACAGCCATACCCCTCCTGGTTCAACAAAAAACCCTCCCAGTGCAACCGAAACCCCTCCCTGTACATCCAAAACCTCACTCAGTAGAGTCAAAACTCCTTCCAGTTCAACAAAAATCCCTCCCGGTTCACCCAAAACCCTCCCGGTTCACCCAAAACCCTCCCAGTTCAACCAAAACCCCTCCCAGTTCAACCAAAACCCCTCCCAGTTAAACCAAAACCCCTCCCAGTTCACCAAAAAACCTCCCAGTTCAACCAAAACCCTCCCGGTTCACCCAAAACCCCTCCCAGTTCAACCAAAACCCTCCCAGTTCAACAAAAAACCCTCCCAGTTCACCCAAAACCCCTCCCAGTTCAACCAAAACCCTCCCAGTACAATCAAAATCCTTCTCAGTTCAACAAAAAAACTTTCCAATACAATCCAAACTCCTCCCATTACAACCCTATACTTTGCCCAGTACAACCCTAAACCTCTCCCAGTACAACCCAAGCCCCTCCCAGTACACCCCAATCCCTTACTAGTACAGCCATACCCCTCCTGGTTCAACAAAAAACCCTCCCAGTGCAACCGAAACCCCTCCCTGTACATCCAAAACCTCACTCAGTAGAGTCAAAACTCCTTCCAGTTCAACAAAAATCCCTCCCGGTTCACCCAAAACCCTCCCAGTTCAACCAAAACCCCTCCCAGTTCAACCAAAACCCCTCCCAGTTCAACCAAAACCCCTCCCAGTTCAATAAAAACCCCTCCCAGTTCAACCAAAACCCCTCCCAGTTCAACAAAAACCCCTCACGGTTCGCCCAAAACCCTCCCAGTTCAACCAAAACCCTCCCAGTTCAACAAAAACCCCTCACGGTTCGCCCAAAACCCTCCCAGTTCAACCAAAACCCTACCAGTTCAACCAAAACCTCTCTCTTTACATCCAAAACCTCTATCAGTAGAGTCAAACCTCCTCCCAGTTTACCCAAAACCTCTCCCAGTTCAACCAAAATCTGTAAGCGTGTTCTCTGCTAAATGTACTCGAATTTGCCTGGTGGGCTTCGAAGGCTTGCGCTCCACAGCAGGTGTGAGAACGACTCTGGAATCCTCTTACCTGTAATGATGAGAGTGTACGGTATGCTGGCCTCCTGAAGCATGTGCTGCACATGAGTGGTGAAGAGTGAGTGGGCCTGGCCTTTCCCACTGTGTGGATTCAGCAGCAGCAGAATCCTGCAGGGACTCTTCAGCTCTGCACACACGCCACCTGAGAGAGAGAGAGAGAGAGAGAGAGAGAGAGAGAGAGAGAGAGAGAGAGAGAGAGAGAGAGAGAGAGAGAGAGAGAGAGAGAGAGAGAGAGAGAGAGAGAGAGACACAGAGAGAGATATGTCACTTCCAAGGAGTGTCACACTGGAAGACGTAAACGGTCGTGGGAACATTCCAAAGTTCCTCAGACATAAATCTGCAGACGTGAGCAAACAGGATTTGAAACCTGGAAGTTGACTGATGCTTCCAAATGACTCATAAAGAGGAACATATCTTTTTTTTTATTTCTGCATAATTTAATAACTGAAATGTGGACCAAACCTTTTCCTAGAGATATGATGTAAAAGAGAAACTGCTCACAGTGGTGGTGAAGGTAACCAGACGTCCCCCTCTAAAAGCTCCCTCACAGAAAGCTACTACACCAGATGGTCTGATGCTATGGCGACGTGGTTCCATGACAGATTGGAGAAGGTTTTTCTATTCATGGTGGAGGAAAACTGCAGGGTGTTATAAGGCAGGATGGATCAACATTCCATGTATTAAAGCTCAGAAGACACATGTAGGTGCACTAGTGGTTTGGATAGTACATATAGACTGGTTCCCATCACCACCGCTGTAAAGAACATGTGAACTATATCTCACACCATCAAGCACCCAGTTCACATCCCCAGACTACTTTTGTAGAATTTTGGTAGAATTGGTGGAATTCCCCCTCCTCTGAAAGCTGCCTGCAATTACACATGTCCACCAGAGGGGTCACCAAATCCCCAAAACCTACACTCTGCAGCTTTAATGCACATTAAAGGTCAAGGGTTAAAGGTCGTTTTCAAAACGGCATATTACATACTACTCAGATACTAAACCTACCTAAAAGTAGTATGTAGTATGCGGTAGGTGAACAAACTGAAGATCTGTAGTGTACATGAGTGTCCTGGATGGTGTTCTACTCCAGTCAGAGTTTCTAGTATACAGGGGGAGCCATCTTCATGGTGGACTGCATCCCACCATGCACCGCGGCCTCACCAGATCTCAGCATGCTTCAGCCAGAGAAATGGCGGTGGGTAACACTGGGCAGCTAAACGCAGCCCACTCCGAGTACAAATGTGGGTGCAGTGATTGTAGTGGGTTGTGTGTTCATCAGAATGAGCCTCAGAAAGTTAAATATACAGGTCTGAAGATTAATAAAAGATGAACTCGCTTTAGAGGATCAGTTTTAGAGTGAAATAGCCGAGAGGAGCTAACAGCTAGGCTAACCGTATCTCAGGTGAACTGAGCCAGCGAGCAGCTAGTTAAAGCAGCAGCTAGCTCTAAACAGTGGATACAGTAATCATAACAGCTCTGAGGTAATATACAGGTGAGGTAACTCGCTTTAGAGGTCATAGTGACTAACAGCTAGGCTAACCGTATTAGGTATAGCGTTAGCCACACTGTAGTGGGTCAGAAGCCTGAGGTAACTGGTAACTGTATGTACCATACACACTGTAGGGGGCGTATACCACACACAGGGGGCGTATACAATGTGCAGTACATACTACTATGATGCCATCTCCCCCCCCCACCAACTCCATACATGGGCCTGCCCTCTATCCCATAAGACCCCTGCTGACCAGATGGTGGGTTGTGGTCTATACTCAGCACATGCCCGTGTGTGTGGTGCCGGTGGAGTGAGGAGTCAGTCAGAGTTGTTAAACTGAGCTGAGTATCAAATCCCAGCGTGAGAAAACCAGCTCTACAGGTTCAACTGCAACATTCCTGCCGGCTGGAGTGGGCGGAGCCGGAGAGCTTCACAGCACCAGGACGTGCTAATTCTCACCCATTAAATGTTAATTGGCAGGTTCGGGTTGCTCGGAGCGACGGCAAGTTCTTCCAAACTATGTGAGGAACACTGGGAGACTGAAGAATGGCGCTTCGTTAACACGGCGCTGCTGGGGAGTGTGGCGCTCGGGAGAAGAATGAGGTGGACTGGTGTGCGGTGTAATGACTTGCGGAAGTCGTTAGGCGATTTCCGGCTCTGATTCGTGAAGGTGGATTATCACGGATTACTTAAAGGCCCGGTATCATGCAAAACTGAAAATCCCTCTCTCTCTTTTTGGATGAAACAGTAGCATACACACGGCTAAACGGCGCACCCTTGATGTCACGGTCCGTACAGCCCATATGTGTAAACTAAGAACTAAAAAACGGGCCAGGGGGAATTCCTTGCTTTTGTGATGTCACAAAGAGTAAACATTTCCATTCGTACACTTACTCAGCCCCCAGCAAACTTTAGCCCCGCACACTGACAATGACCTCATAAGGAGCCTGTTTTTGATACTGAGGCAAAACACAGGCCAGCCAATCAGACAGGGGATATTTACATATATCAGTCTTAAAGGCACAGTAACACAATTCCGGGGAGCCACAGAAATGATAGAAGAGAGTCCTGGGGAGGGAAAATAGAGGACTGTGCAGGGTCTCTGCCCTTTAAGACCCTCTTTAAGAAACCTAAAGATAGTAACTGTATGTGCAGTAAGCAGTTTGCTCATTACACCTACCTGTTAGCTACATTAGCACAGGTAGACGCTGCATCTACGCAGTGCAGAGATGGAGGGGTCTATCAACTACTTTCTGCCCATCTTGCAATCAGTGACCATCTGATGTCTCTATAAGTCAGAGA
The DNA here is from genome assembly GCA_024036415.1 of Prochilodus magdalenae. NCBI lineage: Eukaryota > Metazoa > Chordata > Actinopteri > Characiformes > Prochilodontidae > Prochilodus > Prochilodus magdalenae. The sequence goes on from JAMWET010006118.1 coordinate 71,087, forward strand.
GCTGATCCGTGGCATAAACCATATGAGCCATATTGGCCAAGTTTCAGATTCCTGCAGCCCTACGAGCGGACTCCCTGGGAAACTGTGTGTTTCGTTTTTCACCTGAAGTGTTCCTTGATCGTCCTGATTATCTTTGATTCAGCGTGCTGTCTTTAGTAACTATGTATAGATAGTGAATCCTGAATTTCCGGTTATGTATCCATGTGTGCTCCAGTTAACAACAGGAATTTTCCGAAGAAGTGCTTGCAGCACGGAAATCTCGCTGTGCACAGCCAGTCAAATACTCCTCATGCAAATACATTCATTCACTCATGTTCTAAGATGCTTCTGCGTCATGGGGAGTGCTGGAGCTTTTCCCAATGCTCACTGGACGGAAGGCAGGAAACACACTGGACAGGCCGCCAGTCCAGACGCAAATACGACATACATTAGTGTGGTGTGGATGACTAGGTGTCCTGTAGTGTAAGGGGGACAACTCTGTGTCCTGTAATATGGGGGGATGACTTGGTGTCCTGTAGTGTGGGGTGGACGTCTCAGTATCCTGTAATGTGGGGTGGACGACTCGGTGAACTGTAGCGTGGGGTGGACAGCTCAGTGTCCTGTTACGTGGGGTGGACGACTTGGTGCACTGTAGTGTGGGGTGGACGACTTAGTATGCTGTAGTGTGAGGTGGACGACTCGGTGCACTGTAGCGTGAGGTGGACATCTCAGTGTCCTGTAGTGTGGGGTGGACGACTCGGTGCATTGTAGCATGAGGTGGACAGCTCAGTGTCCTGTAGTGTGGGGTGGACGACTCGGTGCACTGTAGCGTGGGGTGGATGACTTGGTACACTGTAGCATGAGGTGGACAGCTCAGTGTCCTGTAGCACGGGGTGGATGCTTCAGTGTCCTGTAGCATGAGGTGGACTACTCAGTGCACTGTAGCGTGGGGTGGATGATTCAGTGTCCTGTAGCTTGAGGAGGACAACTCGGTGCACTGTCTCGTGAGATGGACAGCTCAGTGTCCTGTAGTGTGGGGTGCATGACTCAGTACTCTGAAGTGTGGGATGGACTAGGCAGTACCAGGCAAGCCTTTTAGAGTCAAGGGTACATGTCCTGGTTCGGGCTTCAGTTACAGACCCTCTAAACCACATATGCACACGCACACACCCACACACACACACACACACACACACACACACACACAGTACCTAGGCAAACACACCTGTCCGAGAGTTGACCGTATGCAAACGTAACCAAACACGCACGCAGAAACCCAAACTAACAGCAGAGTCACCACGCAGTCTCCACACGCTCTCCGCACACATACAGACCCTCACCGGTTCTGAGCACATCAGGTAATGTGACAGTCAGTGTTTTTTTGACCCCCATCATCAGCAAAACTCATTCATCTCCTGAAATCCAGAGGACAAAT
>JAMWET010006118.1:77500-101483 GCA_024036415.1 Prochilodus magdalenae
CTGAAAAAGGTGACTCAGAGATTCAGTGGCCCTCCAGTGACTTCCTGTAACAGTGGACTCATCTGGTGATGTTATTTCGAACAACCCCAGCACGTCATTATGTGCAGAAGTTGCATTAGCGGCTGAAACACCCTTCCTTGTTTCAGTTAAACCTGAACTACCCCTCTGCTGAAACTGTTAGTCAGCATCATGAAGCAAGACCGCTCTCGAGATCAGGGCTGGACTCACAGTGGAACTAATTCCAAGCCAGAATGAATGGTTCCAGAGGCAACAGGAGACCTTTCCACCCAAAGAACCCTGGTTTCTGAACCGGTTCTGTTCAGGCTTTGTAGAGCCTTGGAGCTATTCAGGGAACCGGTCTGGGTTTGCACTAGTTTTTAATGGAACCAAGAAACGTCAAAGGATACGGCATCATCGTCAACAGAGGGCGCTGCACTGTCTGTTATTTCCGAAGCGCTCACATCAATGGACATGTCTGGTTGTGGATGTGTGCCACAATTGGCAAAGATATGGCCCAGCTGGTACACTGTCGGCACTGGCACTGGTGCTATTGGCCCACCTGTCCCAAGCCAGATGTGGTCCACTTCTGGCACAGATACAGCACAGTTGGCTACTTTTGGCAGAGGTGTGGCTTTAATCTGGCACGTATTTGGCCTTGGTACCGGAGACGGTCTACCCAGATGCCATCAACCTCACGTACCAGAACGGAACGGCGGCACAGTTTAAGGTGGAACAGGGATATTCCGGAGCGTATCACTTGGGATTTTCACCCCTGTTATGAAGAAAACTACGGTAAAACTTACAGTACAGCGGAGACGTACTCATATTTATGGGTCTCTCTGGTCGCTTGTGCAGCCATCTTGCCGATGACTTGCAGGGCATTCTGGGAATTTCCTCATAACACTCCGTGGGCCTCTGAAAAATTTCCGTTTGAAGGGCCCTGTAGCCCTAACACTTCGCCGTACCCCTCCATCTCAACACCAATCAGGACAACCCTACCCCTAGACGTGAACGTGCAAACCGGAGGGGTAGGGCTAAGTGCTAGGAGCAACATGTACCCTAGCACAAACCGCCGGCTGGTGCTGATAAAGCTGTCATGGTTCGCAGACAATCATCATTTGATTGAACACCATTCCAGGTGAAAGTTACGGTATGAACCTTTGCACTGTTTGTGTTATCAGACGCCGACCGCCAATAAACTCCTGCTGCCTTTGTTTGCTTTACAGTATTATGGGCGTAAACCACACCTACACCTCATCCGCACACCTACATCACACAGCTGGTAAACCTACAACACTGGGATTCAGTCCGCTGCAACAAACCGTCACGTCACTCTTACTCAGTACATGAATTTTTCATGCATGGTCATCTGGGCATCCATAAATGTCAATCAGTCTGCGCACTTTCCCATTAGATTCCAAGCAGGATCGATGCACCGAGAAATCCGTGCTTGGTCAGATTTTCCGAACAGCACATTCTACAGTGGAGAGTGGAGGTCCTGATCTGGGGTGGCCATCTGGTCATCCAACTCCCAGTCCAGGACCTGGACGGACGCCTATTAGCCCTCTTTTCAGGAGGAACTATTTAAAACGCTCACTCGCCAACGACATCAGGTGGCATCGGCTTACGTCCATGTCAGAAGAAATGCCTTGCATTTCATTGGTTTAACAAGGTCATGTGACATCATGACTCGCCTACCGGCTAACTACATCAATGCAAGTCAGTTAGTAATCCCCGTCTGACTCACGAATATCATCCATTCCACCCAATTAGGTGAATGAAGAAGTCATGCTTCTATGAATGGTATTCTGTTCATGATGTCCTCCGATTGGGGGTGGGATGTCCTCTTTTTGGGGTTATGAAAGTGACCACCCCCTATCCTGATCACACATAACTGGTGGTTGGTGTGGCTCAGTGGATAAGACCAGCTACCACACCATCTGGGAGTTGGGGGTTCAATTCCTGATCTGGGTTACTATGCTGTGCTACACCAATAAGAGTCCTTGGGCAAGACTCCTAACACTACATACATACAGGCCCACCTGAAAGAGACCACCCCCTATCCTGATCACACATAACTGGTGGTTGGTGTGGCTAAGACCACTACCCATCAGGGAGCTACCACACCATCTGGGAGTTGGGGGTTCGATTCCCGGTCTGGGTTACTATGCTGTGCTACACCCATCCGAGTCCTTGGGCCAGACTCCTAACACTACGTTGGCCTCCCTGTAATATGATTACCCATCAGCTCAATGCCGTTAATGTTAATAACACTAACGATGAGTTTACAGATCTCTATATAGTTATATAGTCAAGATGTAAACAAAGTCATTTGGGATGTTCCACTCACACCAGCAAAGCACACACTAACGATCCACCACCCACATAGTACCTGCTCTGTGGTGGTCCTGTGGGGGTCCTGACCATTGAGAAACAGATGGACTACAGTCTGGAACTGTAGAACTACAGAGTGCTCCGATATGGTCAGTGGAGCTGATGTACAGTGGGTGTAGATACGAGGAGGTGGTTTTAATGCTGACCGCTGTATATTACTTGCTAGCTACATCAGCAAAACTAGCTTTAGCACCCAGTACAAAACCAAAACTGCCACTTAAAGGACGATTTTAGGTTTAAAATCTTCCAAGATGTACTAAAATTATCATCGGAATGTGAAGATCTAAAGATACAGTATCTTTGTGTCATGTTGCAGATATCATCCATGAGATATCTACCAAAGTTAGCATGCTAACCAGCTAGCCCTGGCCCATCCTGTCTTGTAATACCGCTTTGTACCTGAAGAGGTGATAGTGAGTCACTGTAATGCTGTAGGAGTGGAATCAGCCCAACATGAGAGGATGTAGAAGTAGCACTGCTGCCCCGACGGCCTATTCTAACCTCTTATCCATCATGCTGAAGGTGCTGCTCCCGGTTTGACAGTTTAAGGCCAGTTAGCCAATGAAAGTAGAAGTGAGCACAACGACAGCTGAAGCTCTTGTCGAGGGACTGCCACCACCTGGTACAGAGGGAGGAGGTACCGTGCACATCTTACCACAATGTTCAGCGTAACAGATTGCACCACCTCGCTAATTGCTCCTTCAACACTAACCCGAAGCTAAGTCCGCACTGCTACATGAACTCTGAGCAGGGAAATGAGCTGGAGTCAAAGGCCTCTGCTCAGACAGACACACACACGAGTGCTACAGCAGATAAACCATCCACGGATGACCACTGCAGAAAGAGGAAATGGCTTCTCAAGTAGGAGACCACAGCCTTGCGGTTCACAATTTTAGCATCATATAGCTGACGGCAAAGACCAAGAATGTTTAGGCTCAGCAGAGGTATGAGCTCAGGCTTCATGAGCTAACGATCCCAGATTAAAGCATTACCTCGTTCTTTCATTCTGACCTTCTGTAAGGGTCTGTATGTTCCAGAGTGAGCCTGAGCGCTCACATGAAGACATATTTAACCATGTAGTGTTTATAACAACAGTTCAGCATAAAAAGGCTAATATATACTCCTGGGGTTCAGTGTAGATGTAGGGGTCAGGGTTTAGTGTAAATGTAGGGGCTAGGGGTTTAGTGTACGTGTAGGGGTTAGGGTTTAGTGTAAATGTAGGGGTTAGGGGGTTTAGTGTAAATGTAGGGGTTAGGGGTTTAGTGTAAATGTAGGGGTTAGGGGTTTAGTGTAAATGTAGGGGTTAGGGGTTTAGTGTAGATGTAGGGGTTAGGGGTTTAGTGTAGATGTAGGGGTTAGGGGGTTTAGTGTAAATGTAGGGATTAGGGTTTAGTGTAAATGTAGAGGGTTAGGGGTTTAGTGTAAATGTAGGGATTAGGGTTTAGTGTAAATGTAGGGGTTAGGGTTTAGTGTAAATGTAGGGGTTAGGGTTTAGTGTAAATGTAGGGGTTAGGGTTTAGTGTAAATGTAGGGGTTAGGGTTTAGTGTAAATGTAGAGGGTTAGGGGTTTAGCGTAAATGTAGGGATTAGGGTTTAGTGTAAATGTAGGGGTTAAGGTTTAGTGTAAATGTAGGGGTTAGGGTTTAGTGTAAATGTAGGGGTTAGGGTTTAGTGTAAATGTAGGGGTTAGGGTTTAGTGTAAATGTAGGGGTTAGGGGGTTTAGTGTAAATGTAGGGGTTAGGGGGCTTAGTGTAAATGTAGAGGGTTAGGGGTTTAGTGTAAATGTAGGGGTTAGGGTTTAGTGTAAATGTAGGGGTAAAGGGTTTAGTGTAAATGTAGGGGTTAGGGTTTAGTGTAAATGTAGGGGTTACGGGTTTAGTGTAAATGTAGGGGTTAGGGGGTTTAGTGTAAATGTAGGGGTTAGGGTTTAGTGTAAATGTAGGGGTTAGGGTTTAGTGTAAATGTAGGGGTCAGGGGTTTAGTGTAAATGTAGGGGTTAGGGTTTAGTGTAAATGTAGGGGTTAAGGGTTTAGTGTAAATGTAGGGGTTAGGGGGTTTAGTGTAAATGTAGGGGTTAGGGTTTAGTGTAAATATAGCGGTTAGGGGTTTAGTGTAAATGTAGCGGTTAGGGTTTAGTGTAAATGTAGGGATTAGGGTTTAGTATACGTGTACACTAGATGCAGGGATTGGGGTTAGCTGTAGCTGTAGATGCAGGGGTCAGGGTTGGGTGTAGATGCAGGGGTTAGGGTTAGCTGTAGATGCAGGGGTTAGGGTTGGGTGTAGATGCAGGGGTCAGGGTTGGGTGTAGTTGCAGGGGTCAGGGTTAGGTGTAGTTGCAGGGGTCAGGGTTAGGTGTAGTTGCAGGGGTCAGGGTTAGGTGTGGTTGCAGGGGTCAGGGTTGGGTGTAGATGCAGGGGTCAGGGTTGGGTGTAGATGCAGGGGTTAGGGTTTAGTGTACATGTAGGGGTTAGGGTTAGGTGTAGATACAGGGGTTAGGGTTGGGTGTAGATGCAGGGGTTAGGGTTGGGTGTAGATGTAGGGGTTAGGGTTAGGTGTAGATGCAGGGGTTAGGGTTGGGTGTAGATGCAGGGGTCAGGGTTGGGTGTAGATGCAGGGGTTAGGGTTGGGTGTAGATGCAGGGGTCAGGGTTGGGTGTAGATGAAGGGGTTAGGGTTGGGTGTAGATGCAGGGGTTAGGGTTAGGTGTAGATGCAGGGGTCAAGGTTGGGTGTAGTTGGGTGTAGTCTGGGAACTTTACTGTCCACTTTGTAAACAGCGTGTTGTACAGTGGGAACACAGGGGGAACCTAATTTGGTTGAATGGTCCGTTATGGTGGGTGGGGTTTCAGTAACTTGTTGGCAGGCCAAATCCAGCGCCCTGCAGGGCAGTCTTTGGGCAGCCCAGGGTTAAATCTAATCCCAGACTAAATGAGTTGATAATGGTGACGCAGTCTTATTCACACAGAGCTCAGTTGGAGTAATGACTTTAGGTGAGGCTTTAGTGCTGGTTCTTCTCTCTGCTCGTGTTTCTGGAAAAGACGCCTTTGGTTCGGTGTGGACCGTGTGGATCACCGAGTTTAGCCTTAACTGTTTATTACAGCACCGCACAGCAAACAAGCCTCAAATTCCACACGACAGCAGGCATGTAATGATACACTGAGTACACGGTGCGATTCCCAGCATTCAGGCTCTTCACACACACACACACACAACATTCCCAACGCAGACTGTTCACCAGCTCCAACCAAGAGGGAAAAAAACCCATCTCTATACAAGTTCTGCTTTATTCTATTACAATATATAGGGTTAGGTGTAGATGCAGGAGTTGGGGTTAGGTGTAGATGTAGAGGTTAGGGTTAGGTGTAGATGCCGGGGTTAGGGTTAGGTGTAGATGCAGAGGGTTGGGGTTAGTAGGGTTAGGTGTAGGTGCAGGGGTTGGGGTTAGGTGTAGATGCAGAGGGTTGGGGTTAGTAGGGTTAGGTGTAGATGCAGAGGGTTGGGGTTAGTAGGGTTAGGTGTAGATGCAGAGGGTTGGGGTTAGTAGGGTTAGGTGTAGATGCAGAGGGTTGGGGTTAGTAGGGTTAGGTGTAGATGCAGAGGGTTGGGGTTAGTAGGGTTAGGTGTAGATGCAGAGGGTTGGGGTTAGTAGGGTTAGGTGTAGATGCAGAGGGTTGGGGTTAGTAGGGTTAGGTGTAGATGCAGGGGCTGGGGTTAGGTGTAGATGCAGAGGGTTGGGGTTAGTAGGGTTAGGTGTAGGCGCAGGGGTTGGGGTTAGGTGTAGATGCAGGGGTTAGGGCTAGGTGTAGATGCAGAGGGTTGTTTTTTTTTTATTATTATAGAAATTTTAAAATGGCTAAAAATACTTCATAGATTTAAAAATTAGGTTCGTACTAAAATGAATATCCACAAACTCATTATATTACATGATATTACTTATATAACTATTTGAGTAGACATCAAATCACAAGGCTGTAAAAAAGCTAAGTTGTTTTAACGTAAGGCTGCTTTAACAATTTGAGTTATTTGCATCTAAAGTGATACATTTCTGGATTAAATAAAACCTGATTATTGTTTTTTTTACTTAATATTTGAAATTCAGTTCACTCAAAAGTTTAGGGCAGCCTGAACACTAACTTACAAAAGAGAAAACAACCTCATTTTTTAAACGGTGTAAATAAATACAATGGACGACAGATCATTCAGTAACTGATTATTATCTTATTGTATGTAAAGTAATGTAATTATGTACCTATATAAGTATATATATGTAACAAAAAAATAATGGGCCAAAATGACTTTGTAAAAAGTCTAGTTCCATTGACTTACACACACACAGGAGGAAAAAAAAAAAAAAAAAAACACACTTTACTGTTAATGTAAGTCAATGGAACCAGAAGTCATTTTGGCCCATCACTTTTGGTCCATTCATCATGAAATATAGACACAATGGAAAGAACAACAGACGTTTTAACTCAGGTCAAACACTGGAAACAAAAAACCTGGAGACCCTGCTCTGACGTAAGCGCTACTTCTACTGGATGGTATAATTAAAATAAGTTATTAAATAAAAAGCGACTTTAGAACATCTGTAGAACGTCTGTAGAACGTCTGTAGAGCGTCTTTAGAATGTCTGTAGAACGTCTGTAGAATTACTGGGGCCTAGCTCCGCTCGGCTAAGCTCCACTCAGACGTGTGCGACCCGCCTTGAGGTTTTTCAACTGAAAGCTTGTTGTGTGTCATTTCCTCGTAACGGTGCACGTCTGCGCTGGTGTGACTGAAACTGGGCCTCGCAAGAGCGGAAGTGCAGTAAAGTCAAACTGATCAGCTTCGGCTGCAGATACAGCTCTGGAGCTCAGGGTCATTAGTGCTGAACGAAGTCTGGAGGTTAAACATATAGAGGCATTTATACAGGATGTTTACAAATATATGATGAGGCCTGTACAAAAGCTATGGCTCCTAATATAGCTTAGGCTGCTTTATTCCACAATGTGTTACACATTTTCATTCATTCATTCATTCATTCATTCATTCATCCATTCATCTTCTGAGCCGGTTATCTTTCTGGGTCATGGAGGGTGCTGGAGTCTAGCCCAGTGCTCATTAAGAATACGGTCAGAAACTCCCTGGACAGGCCGCCAGCCCATCACGGGCAGATAAATCTGATTAATGGTCATTATTTTCTTCTATATCCCTGGGTCTCCCGATGAGCCAAGGGTGTTCTGATTGGTCGGTTGACTCACTCTGTTTGGATCGACCAACTGCTGATGCGGCAAACCTACTACAAGCTCCACCCCTCATCCATGCCACTGTGGCTGTTCTAACAATGGTGTCAGTTTGACCCAGAGTCCGATCCTGAAAGTCCGGCAGAACAAGCTTGTGGACTCACTTTTGTAAAGTGGACTGGAGCAGGACGTTTCAGTTTTCACTGGTTCAGCTCTCTGGGGTGGTGTGAGGTGAGTGTGTGCCAAGCTTGCGGGTAGGCGGGCAATAAGGACTGTGTTGCGTGATGATGTCATCGTGTAACAGAGAAAAGGGCTGGAATCTCAGCAAGGTGTTTCAGGTAGCTGGGAAAAGTGGTTTCTGTGGGAAAGAGGTTCTCCCTCTGGCATGTACTTTGGGCTTTAGAACTTTGTAGAAAAGCTCCACAACCCACTTAAGGAAAAAGGAAAACCATGAAAAGTTTAAAAGGCCTCTTTAAAGTCATCAGATACACAGGAACTGTTTACTACAGCAGGAAAATTACCATAACAATCAACAACACATGTGACATGACCAGGAGTGATCAGACCCGGGAACTGGAGTGTGCTGGTAGCGAGTACCCATCCTACGCCATGGGTTTAATCTTACTGGTTATGATCATAGGCTCATTTGGTGCATGTGTTCACGGTGCTGTATTAACAACAGCTCTGTTAATAACAGGCTGCCAGAGTCTGACCTGCTTTCTGTTTCTAAGTAAAGGTGTCCACCGAGACACTGCAACACAAAAGCACGCTCGTTCACCCCCATCATCTGTCTTTCACAAAGCTTTGTATTCCTCACCTGCAGAGATACACCCCGGCGCACCGCCCTGCCCAGCACAGCCTTATTTAAATACCTTCCTCCAGGTTTTATTTGCTTTACGGTTTTTGAAAACACCAGCTGCCCTTTACATCGCGCCCACAGTTCATAATGAGTGCATCAATAGTAGGTACACAATGATCAGCCTCTTCATCCACCCCTGGTACCCAGTGAATACGACGAATGACTCAGTATCTGCCATGAATCACCAGAAACTACTATAAATGGCTTACACACTAATACAAATTATTTAATATCTATTACCCAACATTTAAAATTAATCTGCCACGGTGTAATATTCAATATCTATTATGCACCTTAAGTTATTCATCATCTACTATGAATTATTCAGTATCCACTATGAATGATTCAGTATCCGCTACGTATTATTCAGTATCCATTATGAATTTTTCAGTATCCACTATGAATTATTCAGTATCCACTATGGATTATTCAGTATCTACTATGAATTATTCAGTATCCACTATGGATTATTCAGTATCCACTATGAATTATTCAGTATCTACTATGAATTATTCAGTATCCACTATGGATTATTCAGTATCCACTATGAATTATTCAGTATCCACTATGAATTATTCGGTATCTACTATGAATTATTCAGTACCCACTATGAATTATTCGGTATCTACTATGAATTATTCAGTACCCACTATGAATTATTCAGTATCCACTATGAATTATTCAGTATCCACTATGGATTATTCAGTATCCACTATGAATTATTCAGTATCCACTATGAATTATTCAGTATCCACTATGGATTATTCAGTATCCACTATGGATTATTCAGTATCCACTATGAATTATTCAGTATCTACTAGGAATTATTCAGTATCCACTATGAATTACTCAGTATCCACTATGGATTATTCAGTATCTACTATAAGTTATTCAGTATCCACTATGGATTATTCAGTATCTATTATTAATTATTTAGTATCCACTATGAATTATTCAGTATCCACTATGAGTTATTCAGTATCCACTATGAATTATTCAGTATCCACTATGAGTTATTCAGTATCCACTATGAATTATTCAGTATCTACTATGAATTATTCAGTATCTACTATGGATTATTCAGTATCTACTATGAATTATTCAGTATCCACTATGAATTACTCAGTATCTACTATGAATTATTCAGTATCCACTATGAATTATTCAGTATCCACTATGAATTATTCAGTATCTACTATGAATTATCCAGTATCCACTATGAATGATTCAGTATCTACTATGAATTATTCAGTATCTACTGTGTTCTAAGAATGACGGACTGGAAGATAAGCAGATCTTTAGAACTCAGGGGGTTAGGAGGTGAAGTATGCTGATCCAGTCCCCCTCATGTCCACACCTGCCCACCTCCGCTCCAGTGAGAGGATCTCAATGAACAGGAACTCCATTGTACACAGAAAACACAGGAATCCAAAGCCGAGGCACATTAAGAGAGATCCGCTTTGACATGCGGCGGAGAAGAAAATATGGCCAGCTGCTGAACATATCCGTGCGAGTGTGGCGGCCCTAGGTGGGTCCGTTTCAAGTAGAAAGAAAAATGCTAATTTCAACACTGAGGTTAGCGGCCGGCGACAGCGGGGAGGCAGAGCGCTCCTATCTCCCGGCTCTGCTGTCCGGAATGAAAGACTACAGTGTTGCAACAGATAAAAATACCGCACCATTCGGGAAAGATGAAAACATCACGTCTCGTTTACACCCGGCTCCCGTGGCAGCGCTTTCTTTTCCCAGGCACAGAAAGAAGCCCGAACAACTACCGCACACTCCTGCGGCCCGAGAGCCTTCCATCCTCCTTACAGGGCGCTCTTAAACTTACACCCAACACGACTGCTGCACCAAACTCTGCAATTACACCCCAACACCAAACAGGACTGCTGCACCAAACGTTAGACATACACCCCAACACCAAATACGACTGCTGCACCAAATGCTGCAACTTATACCCCAACACCAAACACGACTGCTACACCAAACGCTAGACATAAACCTCCAACACCAAACATAACTGCTGCACCAAACACTGCACATACACCCCAACACCCAACATGACTGCTGCACCAAACGCTGCACATACACCCCAACACCAAACATGACTGCTGCACCAAACGCTGCACATACACCCCAACACCAAACATGACTGCTGCACCAAACACTGCACATACACCCCAACACCCTAGATAAAATGAGTCTGCTTGTAAATAAGCTCCGCCCTTATACTATTTAGTTAGCTATGCTAGTTAGCTTGCTAGTCGCTAACGTCCCCTGTAGTAGCTACTGGCTTCAACACACAGTGGATTAAAGCTGATCCTCACTATGGAGCTCTCAGTTTAAGATGATCTGCTCCAACCGGCAAACACGGATACAATCACACAGCATGGCTGCTACTTCCAGACTACTGTTGGGGTTGTGATGCTAATAAAGGTGGAGCTGCTCCACTCCTCGGGGTCGACCGCTGAGCGGAGCTGCTCTGTATTACACAAGAGTTTGGGAATCTGTCCGGAGTGAAACGTGCGGACTGCAGGATTGTTCCGGGATCCTGTTAGAGATGTGGGAGCTGAAGTTCCTGTTCTCCAGTTTATTTAGCACATGCCACCTTAAATGGTGCTGCAGCATTCTGGAACATTAGCAAGCTGTAGCATTTAAGGTGGAACGGAACACTGGATTAAGAAGCTGGTGAATAGGAAGCAACTACAGCCTGGTTTAAAGATGACCATCAACCATGTACCGCTGAGAGTTGGGATCATTGGGAAAGAAAATGGAAAGTCCCATTCCCAGCCTGGAACGCTAGATATCTCCATATGGTCTCCGTAGCTCCGTTGTGGTTGTATGTAAATGTTGGGGGTGTAAATATCAATGAGTCTGTTCCGTAACAGTTTAGGATTCTGGAATCTGAACATTTTACCCATCCTTTTTTTGGGAATGCAGGATTTGGACACCTCAACAACTGTATGCAGAAAAACATGGACCTACAGTAATTCCCCTTCAATAAATCCCAGGTGCCTATATCAGTGGGACCGTCAAGCCACTGATATACCCTGGGGTCATATTTACAGTCTCCAGGTAATCTGCTGCTGCTGTACTGTACACTCTGTTAATGATTACACGGTAGTGCCTCTCCATACGAAGCTACATTAGTTAACACCTGAACCCAAACCTGCTGCTGGAGCTCTACCTGTCCTGCCACATTTCCCTCCACCCTTAATCTTCCACAGCTGATCCAGCTAATCTTGGCCTTCCGGGACTTAAGAGTATATGGTCGCGTTAGGGCAGGAACTGAACTCCAGGTCAGTAGGTCTCCAGGAGCAAGTCTACACACTCCTGGCCTATAGCGCCCTGTCAGATAATGAATCGGGAGTCGTTATCATGTGTGGAAACATGTGAGTCGTTAACCACTAGAAATACTGAATATTTATTGAGCTACACATACAGAAGTCTGTCTCTCAGTATGGCGTCGGGCCGCCGTGTTTGCTAACCCAACACGCCAGACGTCTCGGTATGGAGCTGTAGAGGTTCCTAATGGAGTCCTGTGATAATCCATCCCATGCAGCTTGAACATCCTCACACAGTTCCTGCAGATGGTGCGGTAGGGGTGGAGGTGGAGGTGGAGGGACACCAGGCCTTCTGAACGTGTGATAACAAACGTTCATCTTGATGCTGACCACGGTGCCTCCACACACAGATTCGTTGGACGTCTCCACCAAGACTAAAGCGGGACTCGTCACTGAAGATGACCCGCTGCCATTCTGAGTCGCTCCATGACAGTCTGGTACGACACCACTGCAGTCTTTGGTGACGGTGACGTGGTGTTAAGGACAGTCGTGGTAACGGTCTGTGTGCATGTAGTCCTGCATGGTGCAGCCGTCTGCCAATGGTGGTGCACGAACTGGACGACTCATGGAGGACACCACTGTAGTCGTGGCTGTTGGGTCTGTCAGGTACAGCGATAAGGCCCATCCTTGCTTACGTCACATGACTACAGAAGCAAACTCCAGGTACCCAATATGGTTTGGCTGATTGACTATATCTGACATGGAGCTGGGAACTATACCTTTAAGCTTCGACTACATAGCTACAGCAGCTACAGTTCAGTCCAGCTGTTCAGTCTGTGTTTGGTTCAGCAGAGTGCAGTGCTAAGACCCGCCGTGACAGCCCTGACCTACAGCTCATTTTAGAAATCTCTAGTCCACGTAGGCGACAGCTGACGCATGCTGACCATCCTACAGCAGCAAAGCCACACGTTCACCACATCGCAATGACCTCACCACTAAACATGCTGGAAATCAGCAACAGTCCAGCTTTCTGGGACAGTTTGGGAAAAACAGTTTGGGAAGACTACATAGGTCTAGGATTGGGAAGACTACATAGGTCTAGGATTGGGAAGACTACATAGGTCTGAGTTTGGGAAGTCTACATAGGTCTAGGATTGGGAAGACTACATAGGTCTGGGTTTGGGAAGACTACATAGGTCTAGGATTGGGAAGACTACATAGGTCTAGGATTGGGAAGGCTACATAGGTCTAGGATTGGGAGGACTACATAGGTCTAGGTTTGGGAAAGCTACATAGGTGTAAGTTTGGGAAGTCTACATAGGTCTAGGCTTGGGAAGACTACATAGGTCTAGGATTGGGAAGACTACATAGGTCTAGGATTGGGAAGGCTACATAGGTCTAGGATTGGGAGGACTACATACAGGTTTAGACTACTAGGGGATTGGGAAGGCTACATAGTCTAGGATTTGGGAAGACTAGGGTTTGGTATATAGGTCTAGGATTGGGAAGACTACATAGGTCTAGGATTGGGAAGACTACATAGGTCTAGGTTTGGGAAGACTACATAGGTCTAGGATTGGGAAGACTCCATAGGTCTAGGTTTGGGAAGACTACATAGGTCTAGGATTGGGAAGACTACATAGGTCTAGGATTGGGAAGACTACATAGGTCTAGGTTTAGGAAGACTACATAGGTCTAGGATTGGGAAGGCTACATAGGTCTAGGTTTGGGAGGACTACATAGGTCTAGGTTTGGGAAGATTACATAGGTCTGGGTTTGGAAAGACTACATAGGCCTAGGTTTGGGAAGGCTACATAGGTCTAGGTTTGGGAAGACTACATAGGTCTAGGATTGGGAAGACTACATAGGTCTAGGATTGGGAAGGCTACATAGGTCTAGGATTGGGAGGACTACATAGGTCTGGGTTTGGGAAGACTACATAGGTCTAGGTTTGGGAAGGCTACATAGGTCTAGGATTGGGAAGACTACATAGGTCTAGGTTTGGGAAGACTACATAGGTCTAGGATTGGGAAGACTACATAGGTCTAGGTTTGGGAAGACTACATAGGTGTAGGATTGGGAAGACTCCATAGGTCTAGGATTGGGAAGACTACATAGGTCTAGGTTTGGTAAGACTACATAGGTCTAGGTTTGGGAAGACTACATAGGTCTAGGTTTGGGAAGACTACATAGGTCTAGGTTTGGGAAGACTACATAGGTTTAGGTTTGGGAAGACTACATAGGTCTAGGATTGGGAAGACTACATAGGTCTAGGTTTGGGAAGACTCCATAGGTCTAGGTTTGGGAAGACTACATAGGTCTAGGTTTGGGAAGACTACATAGG
This sequence comes from Prochilodus magdalenae, assembly GCA_024036415.1. Classification (NCBI taxonomy): domain Eukaryota; kingdom Metazoa; phylum Chordata; class Actinopteri; order Characiformes; family Prochilodontidae; genus Prochilodus; species Prochilodus magdalenae. Next base: position 91,603 of record JAMWET010006118.1, read on the forward strand.
TCTAGGTTTGGGAAGACTCCATAGGTCTGGGTTTGGGAAGACTCTATAGGTAAGGGTTTGGGAAGACTCCATAGGTCTGGGTTGTTTATCTTGACTTGTAATGGTGGGGTCATCCCTATGTTGCCCTGTGGTGCCTGTTTGGAATTCCTGAAATGGCTGTATATTCACTGCATCCAGTATTCCCTATGTAACGTGATAGTAATTCCTAAGGGAAATGGCTCTGTGTTCTCATGTTGCCTCATTCATAGTTTCTCAGTTTAGAAATCAGTGTAATTTCTTCACCACTGGTTTATTTACAGACATGCGTATTCTGGTGTTCAGTAAATAAAGGTGAAGTCATGTTTTGTACACACTGCTTCCATTCCTATTCCCTCCATTCCCATTCCCTTGTTAAAACACACACTGAATGAACCTTTAAGTAAACAAGGGGAATCTGGATTAATATGCAGCATTCCAATGTTTTACTGTCCACATTAGAATCCCTCACTGCTGTGTATGACCTTTGACAACCTGATAATGTTAGCCATGACTTTTATTCCGCTTTTATAGATTAGCATATTGAGTAATGATGGATCATATAAAGTGCTAAACATAGAGCCCTGGGAACCTTTAACCTTGGTAACATAGGTCCATGGGAACACTGAGGCCGGGGAACACTGAGGCCGGGGAACACTAGGCCTGGGGAACACTAGGCCTGGGGAACACTGAGCCCGGGGAACACCGAGCCCGGGGAACACCGAGCCCGGGGAACACTAGGCCTGGGGAACACTAGGCCTGGGGAACACTAGGCCTGGGGAACACTAGGCCTGGGGAACACTGAGCCCGGGGAACACCGAACCCGGGGAACACCGAGCCCGGGGAACACCGAGCCCGGGGAACACCGAGCCCGGGGAACACCGAGCCCGGGGAACATAGAGCACTGGACACATACAACTTGGGAACATAAAACCCTGGCAAAGTATAACTATGGGAATATAGTGCTCTGGGAATATATATAGATATCACTGGGATATTAATCCAAGGGGACATATGGCACTAGGAACATGGGGCCCTGATAAAAGACGTCCCTGGAAACATGGGGATCTAGAAATTTAGGCGACATAGGGCCCTAGAAATATATAACTTTGGGAATATAAGGCCTTGGGAAGACCACTGGGAGGATAGGGTCCTGGGAATACTAAACCCTGAAAACATAAAGCCCCAAGAATCTAGGGTCCTAGGTAAATGGGATCCTGGATATACAGAGGCCTGGGGACATAAACCCATGGAGCATAAAGCCCAGAGAACATAGAGTTCTGAAAACATACATCTTGGGAACATCCAGCACTGGGAACATTTAGCCTTGGGAAAAAGGGCTATATGATCATGGGGCCCTGAAAACATAGAGCCTTGGGAACACAGAATTTTTGGAATATAGGGCACTAGAAACATAAAGCCCAGGGAACATAGTGCCCCGGAAAGTTTGGGAATATAGAGCTCTGGAAATATAAGGCCCTGGAAACACAAGACCTTGGAAACGTAAAACCCAAAAATCATAAAGCCCCGGAAACATAAAGCCCAGAAAGCGTAAGGCCTTGGAAACATGGGAACATAGGGCCCTGGGATCGTGTAACCTTGGGAACGTTGAGCCCAACATGCAAATTACTGAAATTAAATTATTACAATAACCAATATTAGTTTGACCTACATCTGGTTAACCTCTGTTTATCTGTGTTCATTATTCTTTATTTTATCTTTTCTTCACGCCACACTCACCCTTTTGTTCAGATTCCTGAGATTCCGGGAAAACACTTATCTGTAAGTTTCTAAGTTAGGATTCTTGAAAAGAAACAAAGCAGATCTTTATGTTACTGTTGATTAATGATACTCAGCACTGACGTTACTCAGTGGCAGATAAAGAGCAGGACGCTGGGCTGACCTTGTCCTTCCATGACCTAGCAGAACACTGAACCACTGGGGCTTTTGAAAATCTTCATCAGTACAGTGGTTTATGGATCTAGATACAGACAGACTATTTAGCCAGAGATCTGTTTATATGGCTCAGCCAGACATTATTCCATGGCAGGATATTGCACAATTCCAAGATGATGGAATTGTCTACTAAAGACATGTATAGAAAATTGCTTTTAAAGGTTTGGTTTCGCTGGGCAGGGACATGGCAAGGAACCACAACAGGCAAATCCAGTTTAGCATTGCAGGTGATTCAGCTCAGGGAATGCTAAGTAGCTCGCTAAATTCATAGGACAAAAATTCCTACTACCAAAGATCACAGGGCAGACCGCATGCCTTAACCATTACATACATGCACAATATGAATAATAGCGGAGCTGAAACTCAGTCTTTAAGATTGCTATGACTGTTTTTAGCCATTTAGCATTTAGCTACCATTTTCCTCAACCCTGCTACATGACATCCACAAACACATCATGGAAGTTCAGTGTCTTTTTACTGTCAATGCTAACGCTAATGTTGCTATACGTATGACGTCAGTGCCGTCGGGCACATGCTAAGTTTTGCTAAATGTACTCTGGTTAGCCACCATTACATCAAACCATTCTTTGAAGGAGAAGCTATGCTTTTTATTTTGGCTCTGTAGCTAAAAGCTTAGCGCCAAGCTAAAATGCAAGCTAGCATGCTAGCTCTGATAATAAATAACACAGTGTGATACCATTTCAAACAATATCACATGCTGTATCGTTACACGCCTACTTATACTATACTGCAGTCTTTGTGGTCTATCTAAATGAATAAACAAGTACCTAAATATTTGTCAGTACTTCTAAACGATTAGCTGAATACTCATTAGTACTGATGAATAAGTACCCAAATACTGGTTAGTATTTCCAAAGGACTACCCAAAAACCTGTACTGAGTACCTCAGTACGCCTTGGAGTTCCTGACTGAGTACCTGAATAATAGGGATTTCTTAATGACAACATTTTTGTGGCTGCTGTTGGTATTTCCGATTGAGTCCTTGAATACCTAGTAGAATTTCCATATGACTCCATAGATGCTGAGTATCTGAAGACTTGTTAGCATTGCCAAAGGCCTACCTGAATATTTTTCGGTATTTCTGAATTAGTACCCAAAAAATTGTTGGTATTTCCAATTGAGTACCCGAATACTCTTCTGAATTTCTGAATACTTGGTGGCATTGCCAAATGCTCACCTGAACACTCATAGGTACTTCTGAATTATTGTCTGGTACTTCTGAACAATTCGTTAAATACTCATTAGTACTGCTAAATAAGTACCCAAATACTTGGTATTTCTGAATGAATACCTGAATACTCCATATTTGGTATTTCCGAAGGACTACCCAAAAACTTGTTTGGTACTGAATACCTGAATAGGGTAACTACTTTGATACACCTTGGCGTTTCTGCCTAAATACCCGAACAGTCGTGCTATTTCTAAAGGAGTATCCGAATACACATTGGTATTTCTGATTGTTAGCATTTCTGAATGACAACCTGTAAATTTGTTGGTATTTTCTACTGAGTAGTTGAATATTAATTTGAATTTCTAAATGACTTCATAGACACCGATTATCTGAAGACTTGGTAACATGGCCAAATCCTTACCACTGTCAAATGTCTACCTGAATATGCTCTTCATTATTTCCTAATTAGTATCCAAAAAATTGTTGGTATTTACAAATAAACTACTCAAATATGGAGTGCCAGAATATTCATAAGCAATCCTGAATATTCATCTGTATTTCTGAATTAGCAACTGGGTACTGATTAGAATTTTCAAATAACAGACTAAACAGTTATTGGTATTCCCAAATGACTACTCGAAAAAATGTATCGGTTTTTCCAAATTAGTACCTGGATACTCTTTAGTATTCCCAAATGAACAACTGAATATTGATTCCTATTTCCAAATGAGTCCCAAACAAAACTCAATAACGGATAGAGACATCAACATAACAAATTACTACACAGATTATTGGGGCCCTATTTGACCGTAAGTAAAATTATAGGATCATAACAGAACTGAATTAGGTATAGTCAATTACGGACCAATTCCAGACCCCACGCTTAGAGCTTTAACCGAACTAACACCGGACCACCCGCCACCTCACACCGGCACACAAGGTACATCAACATGGGTGTACACTTTCACTGTCTTTGTCTTCGTCTATTGTGAGGCCAAACAAGAGGGTCTTGAATTGGAGGCCCTTTGGAATGAACTACGCCTGAAACGTCCCTACAGGCAAACACAAGAGTCATCCAGAGGAACAGCGTGCGGAGAACGCTTCTTGAGCCCGCACACCTGATCCAACTAGGTCTTCAGAAAGTCAATTAGCTGGATTAGGTGAAGCAGATTGGAACTGGGACTAAACCAAAGGTCACCATCCGTCCTCCCGGAAATCAGCCTGCCTGTAGTCCAGATCCAGCCCATGGATAAAACATACGATCCGCTAACTTGATTAGACACAGGCTACGTAACTGGATCTGCTGTGATCAGGTGTGACTACATGCAGGTTGTTCTTCAGGAGAACATCGGTACTAGACGGTGCTTCAAACCCAAAGACTTCCTTAGGAACCATTTGCATGCATAACAGGTTCTTTGCATGGTAAGATTGTTCTTCAGTTTGATTAAGAATGTGCTGTATATGGTTCTAAAGGCTATAGAACCAAATAGGGTTCTTCTGCTGGTACAAGCTTGACTTCTTAACACCAGAGGAGCCATTTTTGGTGCACACTTGAGAAAGACGGTTCTCCAAAAAATCTATAGTGATGGCAATGGTTCTATTTAGAACCACAAGTTCTACACAGAACTATATACGTACATGAATGGTTTCTATACATGGTAAAGCCAAAAAGCCTATAGGCTATAGCAACAACCATAGAGCCTGCGGTTCTAAAGGCTATAGCACCTAGAGGAGCCATTTTGGTGTACTCCTGAGAAAGACGGTTCTCCAAAAGATCTATAGTAATGGCGATGGTTCTATTTAGAACCACAAGTTCTACACAGAAGTATTTACATGCTTGAGTGGTTTCTTTGCATGGTAAAGCCAAAGATCATATAGGCTATTGCACCAACCAGAGAGCCTATGGTTCTAAAGGCTATAGAACCTAGAGGAGCCATTTTGGTGTACTCCTGAGAAAGACGGTTCTCCAAAAGATCTATAGTAATGGCAATGGTTCTATTTAGAACCACAAGTTCTACACAGAACTATATACGTACATGAATGGTTTCTATGCATGGGAAAGTCAAAGAGCCTATAGGCTATAGCACCAACCATAGAGCCTACGGTTCTAAAGGCTATAGAACCAAATAGGGTTCTTCTGCTGTTACAAGCTTGACTTCTCAACACTAGAGGAGCCATTTTTGGTGCACTCTTAAAAAAATGTAATGGCGGTGGTTCTATATAGAACCACAAGTTCTACACAGAACTATATACGTACATGAATGGTTTCTTTGCAAGGTAAAGTCAAAGAGTCTATAGGCTATTGCACCAACCATAGAGCCTACGGTTCTAAAGGCTATAGCCCCTAGGGGAGCCATTTTTGGTGCACTCCTGAGAAAGATGGTTCTCCAATATTAATGGCAATGGTTCTATTTAGAACCACAAGTTCTATTCAGGACCATTTGCATGCTTGGATTGCTTCTCCAGACTGATGGAGACTGTGTTGTTTTTAAACATCTTTCTATGCAGCACCAGAAATGGGTTCTGTTATCGTTACAGTGTCCGGCTTGTAGCACCAGAAGAACCTTTTTGGTGCCATGTTCATAAATGTTCTACAGAGAACCTAATGTAACACATTCTCCATCAATCTGAAGATCCATTTCACCATGCAAAGAACATTCCAAGCATGCAAATGGTTCTGTATAGAACCCAAGGTTCTAAGTTCTTATCAGCGATAAAGTTTTCCAAACGTTCCAAAACACTCAGAAAAAAAAAAACCCGGAAGCGCTCACCTGTTCTCTGCAGCCGGTTCCGGATGGAACCCTCGCGTATGGCTCGCGCCCACCGCCGCGCCTCCTCCAGGTTGGCGCGTGGGTCTTCGCTCGTGCTCACGCGGAACCGCTGTTCCACGCGGTGTCGGGCGAGACCCGCACCCGCCCAGCGCCGCCTCCTGAGCGGGTAGAAGTACACCGAGAAGTAGGCGCTCGAGCCCGTGCACTCATCACCCTCTTCCTCGTCCTCCTCCTCCTCTTCCCGGTGCTGCGGCTCCAGGTGCGCGCGAGAGCCGAGGCAGTCCTCCAGGCTGAACACGGACGGTTTCCCGCCGCCGCCGCTGCTGCTGCTGCATCCGTCGAGCCTGCAGACGGTGAGCTCGCGCTCCGACAGGATTACGGCGTACCGGACCCCCTTCCCTGAGAACTCTCCGTACAGGTTGACGGGGCGCGAGGCGCCGTTCCTGATGGTCTCGAGCGGCTCCATCAGCGAGGGGTGACAGAATAAAAGAGATAGAAGAGGAAGAGGGGGCGACCCGCGCGAGCTGAGTCCCGCGCGCGCATATATGTAGCGCTCCGAGATGCGCACGAGGACGAGCGGAGCTGGTAATGGGGAGAGAGAGAGAGAGAGAGGGAGGGAGAGAGGGAGTGTGTGTGTGAGAGAGAGAAAGAGGTAGTGTGTGTGTGAGAGAGAGAGAGAGAGAGAGAGAGAGAGAGAGAGAGAGGGAGGGAGTGTGTCTGTGAGAGAGAGAAAGAGGTAGAGTGTGTGTGTGTGTGTGTGTGTGAGAGAGAGAGAGAGAGAGAGGGAGGAAGAGAGAGAGAGAGAGAGACAACCTGCGGTCGAAAAGTTTTTGACGGGTAGAGTAAACAAGACCCATGACTCCCCCTGGTGGTGACGTGCACACACTTCGGAATCCAACTGCGTCCCGCAATAACACTGCAGGATGCTCAAAGACCACGCCCACTGTATGCCACGCCCACTCGCGAAAGTACTTATTTAACCTGTTGTAACAGTAAGCCCCCTGAATGATGTTCCACTGACCAATCAGTGACGATACAGTCCACCATACTTTTCTCCTCTCCATGAAAACTGGGCCGTCCTAATCTCGGGTAACGCTTCCATAAGCATTCCCTTGACCAATCACAAGGGCTGACGTCACTGGCCCCGCCCACACAAAACAGTTTCAGAGTCAGAGAAACTTAGCAAGCTGAAGTTAACCAGCATAACCAAACAGCTAGCATGCTACACCTGTAGCTGGATGTCCTCCCTTCATTCCTCTATCCATCAGCAGCATTATTCCTTCATCCGTTCATTCCTCTATCCATCACCAACATTGTTCCTTCATCCATTCATTCCTTTATCCATCACCAACACTGTTCCTTCATCCCTTTATTCCTCTATCCATACACCAACATTGTTCCTTCATCCCTTCATTCCTTTATCCATCAACAACATTGTTCCTTCATCCATTCATTCCTTTATCTACACACGAACATTGTTCCTTTATCCGTTCATTCCTTTATCCATCAACAGCATTGTTCCTTCATCCCTTCATTCCTTTATCTACACACGAACATTGTTCCTTCATCCATTCATTCCTTTATCTACACACGAACATTGTTCCTTCATCCATTCATTCCTTTATCTACACACGAACATTGTTCCTTCATCCATTCATTCCTTTATCTACACACGAACATTGTTCCTTCATCCATTCATTCCTTTATCTACACACGAACATTGTTCCTTCATCCATTCATTCCTTTATCTACACACGAACATTGTTCCTTCATCCATTCATTCCTTTATCTACACACGAACATTGTTCCTTTATCCGTTCATTCCTTTATCCATCAACAGCATTGTTCCTTCATCCCTTCATTCCTTTATCCATACACCAACATTGTTCCTTCATCCGTTCATTCCTTTATCCATACACCAACATTGTTCCTTCATCCCTTCATTCCTTTATCCATACACCAACATTGTTCCTTCATCCCTTCATTCCTTTATCTATCACCAACATTGTTCCTTCATCCCTTCATTCCTCTATCGATCAACAGCATTATTCCTTTACCCGTTCATTCCTTTACCCACACACCAACATTGTTCCTTCATTCCTGTAAAACGGTGTGTGGAATTCCACAGTAGGAGCTGATCCGGTAGGAAGTGCTTGTTGTCCGGAGCCTGCCTGTTAGTTTCGGGTGTAGTTAAGTCCCTGTGTGTTGATAACAGTCTTCATACAGTGTCAGTCAATCCAAATGTCTGGAATACCAAAGGTATTCGTCAGCGCATCCACAGCCGTCTGAAAAGCACACACCGTGTCACACGTTACCTGTTTGGGGGGTACAGCTGCAGTTAGCGGGCCTGCTCTGACTTGTTCACACCTGTCGGCAGTGGAGGAGGCTGGCTGATGTAATCTACGGCCTGTGACTGTGCTCAGAGGGGAGTCCCGTGGATTGACGTTGACGTTGGAACTCAGGAATGCCTGGCTCTGCCGCTGTCTTGTACAGATTCCCTGATCTCAGACACCTGTACGTTTGGTCCTGAAGACCCTGATTAGCCGGACCAGGAATTCTGCAATGGATGTAACCCTGAAGTTTCAGTGCCTGTATTATTCAGCCATCGAGAAGTCATTCCGAAGACCATTCTGAGCTGGTAGCGGTGCTGGTACATGATCCAGTGGCCAAGTTGTTTTCTAGCCAGTCCAGTCTTCTGAGTGTTAGGCCAAGCTTCCTGGACCAATATGGCGGCAATGCTGGTACATGATCCAGTGGCCAAGTTGTTTTCCAGGCAGTGCAGTCTTCTGAGTGTTAGGCCAAGCCTCCTGGACCAATATGGCGGCAATGCTGGTACATGATCCAGTGGCCAAGTTGTTTTCCAGGCAGTCCAGTCTTCTGAGTGTTAGGCCAAGCTTCCTGGACCAATATGGCGGCGATGCTGGTACATGATCCAGTGGCCAAGTTGTTTTCCAGGCAGTCCAGTCTTCTGAGTGTTTGGCCAAGCTTCCTGGACCAATATGTCGGCGATGCTGGTACATGATCCAGTGGCCAAATTGTTTTCTAGCCAGTCCAGTCTTCTGAGTGTTAGGCCAAGCTTCCTGGACCAATATGGCGGCGATGCTGCTACATGATCCAGTGGCCAAGTTGTTTTCCAGGCAGTCCAGTCTTCTGAGTGTTTAGGGGCCATAGCTTCCTTTGTTAGGCCCAACTTCCTGGCCAATATGTCGGCGATGTGGTAATGATCCCGAAGTGGCCAAGTTGTTTTTTCCAGGCAGTCCAGTCTTCTGGAGTGTTTGGCCAGCTTCTCTGGACCAATATGGCGGGTAATGCTGGTCATGATCCAGTGGCACAAAAGTTGTTTTTCTAGCCAGTCCCCAGTCTTCTGGAGTCAGTGTTGGCCCACCCAGCTTCCTGGACCAATATGGCGGCGCGGATGCTGCTACCATGATCCAGTGGCCAAAGTGTTCATAGATCCATGTCAGGCAGTCCAGTCTTCTGAGTGTTTGGCCAAGCTTCCTGGACCAATATGTCGGCAATGCTGGTACATGATCCAGTGGCCAAATTGTTTTCTAGGCAGTCCAGTCTTCTGAGTGTTAAGCCAAGCTTCCTGCTGCTTCTGAGCTTTTCTCTGAGACATACTTCACTGGCAAAGGATGCTACCAACACAGTGTTGCATGTGCAACAGGATGGCCTTATTTAGTCAGTCATGCTCTGTGATACGGCCTATCCATACGTACGGTCGAGTGGCCGAGCGTGGAACTTTTTACATGTCTCATGATGTCAAACCTACTCACCAAGTTTCATTCCTGTCAGCTGATTCCTTCTGGGTGTAACTATTTGTGGAGCCATTCTTTGGACGATGAGTGTATGTTCCTTGGAGCTTCCCAGTCATGAACATCCTTACTCACTTAATGGTTTTTGCTGCCTGTATCAAAACAGCTAAAACAAAAGATCGCTTTAAAGGA
>JAMWET010006119.1:0-22294 GCA_024036415.1 Prochilodus magdalenae
TTTGTGTTGCAATTTTCATATTTTAACACACAGATGTTAAATGTTACGAAGGACCTTTCTGTAACTTTTGCACATTATTGAGCATCTTCCACATTTAAAGAAGATTTAAACAGGCAGGGAATCAGATACAAACCTGCACTGTATTTACACTACTGCTTTAAATAGCCTCACTCCTCACGGCTCACTAGATAAGCAAATATCTACACAAGCATCCATCACCCTCCACCTCTCTCTGTATTTAGGAACTCAGTCTCTCTACTGAGCTGTGGAGAACAGAGAGGATCCCACAGGTCCAACTTCTACACCAACCATGTTCTCTACATCTCTACTGCTCCTGCTGGCAGCTGCTTCCTGTGAGTTCCTCAGTACACAACACACTTCTCTCAGTCAGAGCGCTGCTTATATCATAATCAAGATGATGCATCTAATAACTTCATATTTCTGATCTACAGGTGTTCACTGTGTTGAACTGACCCAGCCTGGCTCCATGGTGGTCCGTCCAGACCAGAGTCTGACCATCGACTGTAAGGTCTCATATTCAGTTACCAGCTATGATACAGCTTGGATCCGACACCCTGCAGGAAAAGCTCTGGAGTATATTGGACGTATCAGTAGCGGTGGGGGCACAGCTTACAGTGATAAACTGAAGAACAAGTTCAGCATCTCCAGAAACACTGGAACCAACACAGTAACATTACAAGGACAGAATCTGCAGACTGAAGACACAGCTGTGTATTACTGTGCAAGACGCTCACAGTGACACTGACTAATGTACACGCCTTACAAAAACCCAGAGCTCACACTCAGGCTGTTCAAGTTTTCAGTTTCAAGGGGGCTTTAAATAGCGTCAGGTTCAGTAATATTTGTGTGGAAATTTCAAAAAGTCTATTAAATAAATTATTGATGTTTTGAACATTTATACTCCAGAACTTCAGAAACATACAGTACCAAAAGTTTAGACACGGCTACTCATAGAAGGTTCTCCTTATGTTTATCCTAATGCTGTACTGTAGAATAAAAGTGAAGACCCCAAACTATAAAACAGCACTCATGGAATTATACAGTCCACCTTAAAAAAAACCCAGGGTGGACCTTTACAGGAGGATCAACCAGCTTTCTTAACCTGCAGTGTAACTGATAGAACAAGGTTTATTTTTAAGCAGGTTTGGAGCGATTCTATTGGTCGGTCCATCATGAATATTCACTAAGCTGAAAGGAGAACTAGAGCTTTTACACTGTGCAGAAAAAGAGATCAAAGTTTTACACCACTAAATATATATTAGAGGTGGAGATATGGAGGAATATGATACTGTGGTACATCAAGAGTATATGTGGTATATCAGGATATGTACTGTTTCAGACTCTCATCAGTTGGAGCGGTTGTGTGTAAGCCTGTAGAGTCTTTAGGATAACAAACATCCATGTAGTTGGGTTTGACTTTGACTGGTTTGTACTGGTCAGGTTTGTATCTGCACATCAATAACGCAATACAGCTTTACCTCACATGACCCCCCGCCAGCTTCACAGCAAACTTAATAAATGCTTGTTGGGCTTTATACAAAGTTGTGGGAACATGAGTGAACCTGCCCCAGTTACGAACACTGGCTGTTTACTGTAAAGGTAATTATATCTGTATTTGAGTTTATCATGTGGAGAATGATGATGCAGGAACCTATCCACAGTTAGAGGAAATAAACTGGAACTACTGGACCCACTATCGCCCCCCACAGGATATAAGAAGCTGCTCAGGTTAATGTGTGTCAGCAAATCCAACATTTAATTTTTTATAGTCTGGAAGTCTTACATTGGGTTGTTTGGGTTATTGCATCTTCATGACCAGCTCCTTCAGTTATTTAATCTCCCGTTCATTTATCAGCATCAGGAGAAACACATGAACAGAAACCTGCTCCATAATCTTCAACACTGAGTAGAACACTGAATCAATCTATGTTTAATTTTCATGAAACTGATGGCGTTAGGGGACAGTCAGGGGACCCAAGTGTAGAGGGGAAGAGCCGTGGGGAGCGGGTATAAGGTAAACCCAGAGAGGGTTTTATGCATATGTAATAGAACACAGAGTGTCTTTATGTACAGTTGAGGGAATGTCACTGCTGTCTGGATTCGAAACAGCAAACCTGTTCTCTCCAACCCGATACACTACCACTGTCCCACCAGAGACCACTAGTGGAAGTCTGAACTGGACTCCTTTTCAACAGTGAGGGGAAAAGAGCGGGAAACTTCAAACAAAGGAGACGCCAATATGGCGTACGTAGCTCAAACAAAGGAAAGCTATAACCCAACAACAACAACCTGAAAAGGAGGAACAAGAAGTCACTAACAAGACCTCCGTTATCTCTAACCTTGTTTAAGGCCTCAACACCCTTTTAAGGCTTTCTCTTTTCTCTCGCCTTTCTTTTCCTTTCTTTTCTTTTCTTTTCTTTTCTGTAGCAGAACCTTGCCGGCCACACTGAATCAAAGGTGTGACAAAGCAGTGTTGCCTGCCACACCCTTAAATCCAGTAGCGCCAGGTGAGCCTGATTGGCACTGATTACCCCGGGAACTCTGGGATATTGAATTCCCTGTATTATCAGTGCCTCGCTGCCTTCGCCCTCTGCTGGTGGCCGGCAGCACAGGCTGACCTCTTACAGATGGATATTGTAAAAAGTTTGATTCAGAAGAAAGGTATTCTACTGTAGGATAACAAACCCAACACGCACATGAGAAGATCAAGATGGGCTTCTCCAGAAGCCGCCCAGAGCCCAGACCTCAACGTCACCCAGCTGTTTCTGTCCATCCTCCCGCTGTGAGACGACACCTCAATGCTGTGAAGGTCTGAAGGCTCTGGAGCTGTTCAGAAGCTCCTCACTGAGAAAAGGAGACAGACACATCAAACAAAACAACTGCTGGTGGTCTCAGAACAATTCTACATTTTGCCCACTATTATATATACCGTGTACTGAAACTAATATTCAGATTGTAAAATCATTAGAAAATGAATATTCAGCATTACAGTGAGATCTGAATACACTGACACTGACTGAATGTAATGTTCAGAGCTTCTCCAGCACACAGACTACATCTCACTCTGAGTGATGCTGTGAAATGAACTCCCTGGTGTTTTATTCATGTTCCAGTAGGGGGCGACCTTCATTCATGAAACACACCTGCCTGTTGTACTCCTACAGTCAATCTCCCACATCACTGAGCTGTTATGCAAACCCTCCCCTCTCCTCCTCCTCTATATGTAGAGTAAGTGAAGGACAGTTTGGAGAGGATCTCCAGCTTTCTGCTAACTCTGATCAGCTCCAGCTCCACAAACACCATGCTCCTCACGTCTGTACTGCTGCTGCTGATGGCAGGATGTGAGTGTGTTATCTCTCTCAGTGAGGATCCATATTAATGATTAAATAGACTAACAGTGTTTAACCTGCTGTTTCTGTGTGTCTCTGTTCAGGTGTCCACTCTCAGGTAGTTCTCACACAGTCTGAGGGGTCAGTAACAGTGGCTCCAGGTGGATCCTACAAACTGACCTGTGCCTGCAGTGGGTTTAATCTGGGGAGCACTAACATGTACTGGGTCCGACAGGCTCCTGGTAAAGGACCGGAATGGATCATATTCTATTATAGTGAGAGTAGCAAAAGCTCAGCCCAGACAGTGCAGGGCAGATTCACAGCATCCAAGGACAGCTCTAATTTCTACCTGCACATGAGTCAACTGAAGCCTGAGGACACTGCAGTGTATTACTGTGCTCGAGACTCACAGTGGTGGAACTCATACAGACAGCTGTTTGACATTCAGCACTGCAGTTACACTTCACATTACAGTACAACCTGCTACTGACTACATCCTGGACCTGACTGACTATAGTAAGTCGTCCAGCTGGGTGTAACATATTACTCAGTAAAAGTCCTCGCTTTAGACCTCCACTGGAGTAACAGTACTAAAGTATTTATCTTCAAATGTACTGAAGTATGGAGAGTAACAGGAGCATGATTTATTATGGCTTCAATGTCCTATTATCATTTCTGGAACAGGACTCGTCATCAGCTCAGTGTAGGTGAAGAGACTCTAGTGTCTCTCAGTCCACCAGTCTTTAATAGAAGCTCAGTAATTAGTCTGACACTGACGTCTATTCAAATGATCCTACACTCAAAACACTGAAGGAGAACAGGTTCCATATGTATAATAAAAGGAAATGGTGTTTGTATGAATTTGCCAGTCATAACTGCATGTGTACGTATTTCTATATTGTGGTCTATTTACCCACAGAGTCAGGAACAGTTTGCTGTATCTGTTCGTTAACCCCATCCTGCTGTACCTGCCTTCCTCCAGGTGGTCATTGAAGTAGTCCATGGCTGAAAAGGACATTTCCTTGGGTGCTGTGGTCCAAAGGAATGACAGATTTCCCATAATGCAGAGGAGTAAACAGTCAGATATCTGAGTTTGAAATGTCGTGGAGTTAAAGTGTGGAATGGAAACACTTCAGTACAGATACTCTAAAAAACTACTTGAGTACAGTAACTAATTACATTTACTTCATTACTGTCCACCACTGGACACTACCACAGCACGCTGTTGACAGCAGTGGATCACAGAAGGCCAAATTATCCAACAAGTGCAAAGTGACCCATCAGCAGTGATGCCCTCCATGAGTCCTCCTGTTGGGCCTAGTACCATTGGACTGACGGCGGCACCATACAGGACTACATGCAGACCATTACAATGACTGTCCCTAACACCACGTCTACATCAACAAAGACTACAGTGGTGTCATGCCAGACTGTCATGGAGTAACTCAGAATAGCAGCGGGTGGTCTTCAGTGAGTCCCGCTTTTCTCTTGGTGGAAAGATCCAAAGAATCCGTGTGTGGAAGCAGCATGGTCATTATAATATATGGTCTAATAATTATATGGTGTTTATTGTATTTTTACTTTATAACTCTAAATCTATAAGAAGCCATCATCAGCCAGGTGCACTCATAGACATTGTAGAGGGCGGGGCATGCAAATTAGACTGCTCCATTATAAACACAGACTCTAACTGCATCACTCTCACTGTGGTTAGACTTTCAGGAGCAGCCATGAACCCAAGAAGCATGTACCCCTTTATACTGACATTAATGACTATAATCAGTGAGTAGCTCATCTGAGAATCTGTTCATGTCGTTTGTGTGTTGGGTGTGAGATGATGTGTCAGTGTTTGAACTGAGTTGACTGATGGAGCATTTGTTTGACAGGTTGTAGATGTCAGACACTGACGGAGTCAGAGCCAGCTCTCATTAAACCTGCAGGATCTCATACGCTCACCTGCACCTTCTCTGGAATTGATGTTGGCAATGCAGACATATCCTGGATCAAACAGGCTACTGGAAAAGAACTTGAATAGATCTCGTATATTTCGGCTCCGAGTGGGGCCTCTAAACGATACTCTCAGTCTGTTGAGGGAAGATTCACCATCTCCAGAGACAACAGTAAGAAGCAGGTGTATCTGCACATGAGCAGCCTGAAGACAGAAGACACTGCTGTGTATTACTGTGCTCGAGAGCCACACTGATACAAGACCCTACAGAGCTGTACAACAACTCACACCCACTTACAGGACTCAGTCATCCACGACCAGCAGCTCTGATAAACAGTCTCCAACTCCTACACTCATCATTTATAGATACACAATGCAAACAGATAGAACATCATACACAGCAGAGTGCAAAGGTCAAAGATCAGCCTCTGTATTCCTGATGACATTATATACTGTAGAGTGTGAAACACCTAACACCCTTTCAGTAGTGAAGTGGGGGTCTCAGCCCATTCCTGCTCATAAAGAACCAGTAGTCCATTCTAGATGATTCTCTTCTACCTGAGCATCATTAAATTACTTTAGTTACACCACCTTTTAATCTGTCTTAATCATCAATCATAAAACCGGTTTATACACAATCCCTGAATATTTCCTCTGTTTAATCTTATTGTCTGAATTCAGAGCCAGTAGATTTACTCTTCATTAATTTGGCTCCATTAGACAGACTGTCCAGCTTCACTGGAATGAAGGTTCTTATCAAATCATCATTAATGGTGTACAGTAGTGTAATGCATATGCAGTATAGGAGGATAGTAAGTGTGTTTAGATGCAGTCTGTATTTTAGCCTCTAGAGGGCAGTGTGTGCATATGTGCAAATCTACAATTCTGTGTAAAGCAGATTCATAGAGCCCATAACTGCTTACTGTTTCAAAGCTGCTACACTGATGTTCTGATAGAAATTAAGAAACTTGATTATACTAGACTATTTATAACATCCAGACATCATAATCATATTTCACTACCAGAAGCTCTGTACCATCCAGGATATTTATTTTACATCATAAACCATATACATCATCATACAGTCTTCTTTAGAAAAAACTCAACACGTTCTGCTATCTAGAACAGAATACATAAGAACCAGCTCCATCCCCACATCCAGCCCCTTTTCATTCATATGCAAATCTCCATTTACCCTCATAATATCAGCAGCACCTCCTCTACAGCAGCTTCCATCACTCTACATGCAGCACAAACATGTTCACTCCAGCTTCACTGCTGCTGCTGCTGCTGGCTGCTGCCTCGTGTGAGTGCTCCACCTGAAGCTGGATTTGACTTCATCTGATTTATTATTTCAAATATATAAAGCTGTTCTTCTCTCTTTCCACAGATGTGTTCTGTGCTACTGAGCTCATCCAGCCAGACTCAGTGCTCATCAAACCAGGAGAGCCTTTAACCATCACCTGTACAGTATCTGGAGCTTCTATCACTGACAGCAGCAGTCATTATAGAACAGCCTGGATCCGACAACCTGCAGGAAAAGCTCTGGAATGGATCAACAACATTGATTATGATGGGAGCATAGAAGCTAAAGATTCACTGAAAAGCAAGTTCACTGTCTCTCGAGACACTTCCAGAAACACCATCACCCTACAAGGACAGAATCTGCAAGCTGAGGACACAGCTGTGTATTACTGTGCTCGATATGCATCACAGTGCTGCAGGAAATCAGCTGAGACGTACAAAAACTCCCTCACACCAGAACCTCCATTCATGTAAATGACAAATAAGTAAAATAGAGAGTACGAAGTAAACAGTATCTGCACTAAAAGACTCTGTAGTGTGTACAGAGTGTTATATACTCTTCATAGAAACAATAAATCATCATGAAAGAGCTGCTGGGATGGAATGAAGCTCTCTATGTGTGAATGTAATGATATATGGAAGTGATGACAGTATTAGAGTGAAAGGAGAAGTTTACTGGGGGAAACTGTGTAACTGAAAGCAGGCTCTAGTCCCCTTTTAGCCCGCCTGTAGCCTAGATACAAGATGAGATATGATTGGGTATGAAGGTGTACAGATTCAGTATGGAATCCTGGGGCATGTTTGCTCAGTACTGTTGCTTCAGGGCCTGAAGACCCCGCACACTAGTAGGTTGTCAAAGCTGGTGTCCCAGCTGATCCTATAAATGCTCGACTGGTGATAAATCTGGTAAACTGGTACATGAATAAAAACCTTCATTCTCTTACTGACCTGATGCCCAGTCATTACTGCAGTGCTGCTCTCCTGCAGCTCATAGCACCGTCTGGTTCTGTACAACTTCAGTAACCCAGAACTGAATAACTACATGCAGCGGATGTGATGTTTAAAGACCCATAGCAACTTGAAGCAGCTGATAATGTGGATCAGATAGGAAGTTAGTTCTCCAGCTAGCATAGGAGCTAATTATGCTAAAGCTGTCAGCAAATGTAGCTGGAGTTTTAGCCATATAGAGATCACATTAGCTTAGAACTCAGAACAACAGCTGGACTAGATAATACTCATTCATCTGCTGAACCATTTATCCTTCCGGGTCATGAAGGGTTCAGGAGACTTTCCCAGCCCTTTCATTGTGCAGAACACAGGAAACACCCTGGACCGCCAGACGCCAGTCCATCACATGGATTAACTTATGTGCAAAGCTGCTATACGAACTACAGACCATCCACTTCTAGTTGCTTTTCTATCCCTGTTAAACTCCACCTTTACTGCAGGTGGTGCTGCATTGTTTGGAGTTGTGGTAAGGCTGGTGGTTTATAGTGGGAGTTTATGTTTGTACCATGAAGCTAATAACCAGACCAAACTAAGACCCTCTAATATCCTACTCAGACCTGTGGCACATGAACATGTCCACCCTGTACAGAGTGTGGTGATAGGTCAGGTACAGCTCTGTAGTGTAATGTAAACCATATTAGATACATGGTACTCTATGTATTTATACTCCATAACTTTAAATCTATAGAGATCATATACAGATAATCCAGATCCTCCACACTGATGCAGATGTTAATGGAGCTCTATAAGGACTGATAGTCAGATTCAGATATCTGTACAGATCTGACTGATTATTACCGTGTAAAGCCGTCAGTTAGCTTTAGCATCAGGTGCACTCATGAATGCTGTAGAGGGCGGGGCATGCAAATTAGACTCCATTATAAACACAGACTCTAACTGAATCACTCTCACTGTGGTTAGACTTTCAGGAGCAGCCATGAACCCAAGAAGCATGTACCCCTTTATACTGACATTAATGACTATAATCAGTGAGTAGCTCATCTGAGAACCTGTTCCTCATGTCGTTTGTGTATTGGTGTGGGAGATGATGTGTCAGTGTTTGAACTGAGTTGACTGATGGAGCATTTGTTTGGCAGGTTGTAGATGTCAGACACTGACGGAGTCAGAGCCAGCTCTCATTCAACCAGGAGGATCTCATACGCTCACCTGCACCTTCTCTGGAATTGAGGTTGGCAATGCAGAAATAGCCTGGATCAGACAGGCTACTGGAAAAGGGCTTGAATGGATCTCGTATATTTCGGCTCCGAGTGGTAGCACTAAATACTACTCTCAGTCTGTTGAGGGAAGATTCACCATCTCCAGAGACAACAGTAAGAAGCAGGTGTATCTGCACATGAGCAGCCTGAAGACAGAAGACACTGCTGTGTATTACTGTGCTCGAGCTCCACACTGATACAAGACCTTACAGAGCTGTACAAAAACAGGATGCAGGCTGCTGATATTTTTAGACATGTCCTCACTGTATCCAAACATTCATAATCTACATGTCTTATTTAATATCCAGTCAATACAGCCATTAAGTACACTTTATTTACTCTTCATGAGATTTCCTGAGAAGGTCAAATAGAGTAAAATCCAGTTACATCATGAAGGAATAGGAAAAGTAGCAATATGGGAATTTCAGAAACTATAAATCAGATAGTGATTAAAAGATGAAGAGGAAATTACCTACAAACATCATTCATCAGGGAGAAGAAGATCAAGCTTCACTCCTGCTTCAGATCTGAGAAGCTCTACAGGTGTTTCTGTCCATCCTTCCACTGTGAGAAGACACCTCAACGCTATGAAGATCTGAAAGGAGGTGTAGCTGTTCAAGAAGCTCCTCACTGACAAAATCCTACACACACATCAAACAACGAAACTGCTGGTGCTCTCAGAACAATGGAGTAACCTCCCCAGAGTCCAAACCTCAACACCACTAATCGTGTTTGGGGTTATTTGGATGGTGAGAAGCAGAAAATGCTAAACCAACTTCTAAGACTGAACTTTGAAGAAGTGGAACAATAACTGCAGGATTCTCTGTAGAACTGAAAGAAAGAGTGGAAGATCTAATAAAGGTACAGAGTGAACAAAGAGAGATCACTAGACCAATCAATTACTTTTCCTTAATGGTCAGAATGTACAGGGTGGTCTCTGAATTATACACAGGGTCCCACAGTCTTACTGTTCCACTCATTACTGGATACTGACCATCACAGCAACACCCCTGACTACACTCTGAGAATAGATGGTTCTTCAGGGCTTCTTGAACAAGAGAAGTGGCCTGTAGATCCATAAACACTTAAAGAACCCATTGCATGATTGGTAGGTTCATTGCATCGTGAGAGGGTTGATCTGAAGATGGTTCTACAAAGACTCTTTTAGAAAAGACTCTATATACAGTCAGCACAAAAAAACAGTTTATCTAGTATTACAAGCCGGCATCGTAAGAACCCTTACTGGGGTTATATAGAACCCTTTACTTTGTTAAAGACCCTTAAGGAACCATTGTTGTTAAGGGTGTAGATGTTATGTGGATGGTGGTTCGGTCTTACCACAGTGTCACTTTCATGGTTGTGTTTGTTTGGAGATGGTCAAAGTGAGTTTGGACTTAATAGAGATTTAATGAGAACAGTGAAGAATAAATCACTCAGTGTATGATTATGTACTGTGTACAGTTTAATATCACTCTATCATCATATTCATCATGACATGCAGACTGTATTGGCAGTACTGGTTAATCATATTTGTAACTCCTCAGAAGTAAAAGAACTGATGAACAGGCTAATTTCTTCACTGACTGCCTTAGTCAACCTGCCAAGACATGTTCAAATTTCAAGTTTTGCCTCTTCTCTCTTCATTTCAGAAGGTGTGAAGTTGCTTGTACACGCTGTAGAATGTTTTTCACAGTGTAGTAAACACATTTATAGACTTGTGGGGTACATGAATGGTGTAGCAGGCTAAGCTAGACTCCTGATCTTGAGTTCGCATTCCATCAATGCAACAGACATCTGCAGCTGGTAGTGAAAAAGGGGGAAGCCCATGCTGGACCTCTCTGTTTGCCTGGTTGCACTGTGCAGCATTGAAAGTCCCGTCTAACCGGTAGGGTGGTGTAACTGAATGGTTTTTGTACTAGTGGTGCTGAGTGATGGGTCAGTTGTGGCAGTAGGGCTGTATAGGTGCCTATGGTGCAGCGCTAATGCAGGTAAACAGGCTGGGCTCTGACAACCACATCTGGCCCTCTCCTGTGCTGGTATCCATCCCAGTATCTGGGCTACAAGTACATGTGGTCTAAGTTTGGGCAAAGATTTGCCATCTTGGACCTAAACATGACCAACATTTAAACAGGAGAAAGAGGTGAATGAATGAATGTCATCTCCATCACAGACACTACAAGGCTAGAACATATGTAAGGTGCAGGATCATGATCACCAAATACTGGCAGAATGTGTGTTTCAGCCAGTAGGGGGCAGCCTGGGCACATCTGTAAAAGTCTTACTGTTCAGTGTTTGTAGGAATATACAGCCCATACATTTATACTACTTTACATGTTCACTTTTTAAATGGCTCATCATTCATCATCCAGTCACATTTTGAAGCAAACTCAACATGTTCTGCTATCTAGCACCACCGCCCACATAAGAACCACCTGCATTCCCGACACCCAGCCCCTGTTCATTCATATGCAAATCTACATTTACCCTCATAATATCAGCAGCACCTCCTCTACAGCAGCTTCCATCACTCTACATGCAGCACAACCATGTTCACTCCAGCTTCACTGCTGCTGCTGCTGGCTGCTGCCTCGTGTGAGTGCTCCACCTGAAGCTGGATTTGACTTCATCTGATTTATTACTTCAAATATATAAAGCTGTTCTTCTCTCTTTCCACAGATGTGTTCTGTGCTACTGAGCTCATCCAGCCAGACTCAGTGCTCATCAAACCAGGAGAGCCTTTAACCATCACCTGTACAGTATCTGGAGCTTCTATCACTGACAGGAGCAGTCATTATGCAACAGTCTGGATCCGACAAACTAGAGAGAAATCTCTAGAATGGATCAACAGAATTGATTATGATGGAGACATATTTGCTAAAGATTCACTGAAAAGCAAGTTCACTGTCTCTCGAGACACTTCCAGAAACACCATCACCCTACAAGGACAGAATCTGCAAGCTGAGGACACAGCTGTGTATTACTGTGCTCGAGTTGCCTCACAGTGCTGCAGGAAATCAGCTGAGACGTACAAAAACTCCCTCACACCAGAACCTCCATTCATGTAAATGATAAAGCTCTACCAATGAGCTCAGAGTAAGAAGTAAACAGTATCTGCACTAAAAGAGCCTGTAGTGTGTATGATGTTATACTGTGTACACTCAATGACACACACATATCACAGCTAGAAGGAACTGCTGGAATCTAATGAATCTTTCTATGTGTGAATGTAATGATGGTGTGGGAGTGATTACAGTATTAGAGTGAGAGCAGGTGTTTACACTGTAAAGTCGAAAGTTGGCCCACCTCCACCCTCGATACAAGATGAGATACGGTTGGGCATGGAGGTATACAGATTCCGTATGCAGCTCATTTGTACACAGATGTTACAGCTGGGCCTGTAGATCCATCACACTAGTAGCTTCCCAAAGCTTGCATCCCAGCTGATCTTATAAACTGAATTTACACACACACACCCTGCACAGCACAGTGGAAAAACAGACTGACCCTGCTCACTGTACCTGTCTGTAGTTAATAGCTCCTGTAACTCTGAATGCTCTGTGTTCTAATAATGTAAGTCTCTTGTGCAGTATGTGTAATACTGTGACAGGGATTTTCTTCTTTTCTTGTTTTATAAATGATAATATAAGTTTATAAACTGAAGAACTGAAGTTCCACATGCAGCAAATGTGATGCTTAAAGATCCATAATAAACAGAAACAGCTGGTTAAGTGGTTTAGCGTAAGAGCTAATGCTGCTACATTTTGTCAGAAAATACAGAATAAATAACTCACTGTATGATTATGTACAATGTACAGTTTAATATTACAATATCATATTTATCAGTTACAGTAATGTATAAGAATACAGTGAAAGAGAGTTCAGAGAAGTGGGCGGGGCTATTTATTGTAAGACAGAGATTTTGATCTTGCTAATGGACTATGCAAAGTCCCCAGTGAGATCCTACTGGGGAGGGGGTTCATGGAGTTCATATAGGTTATATATTTCATATATGTTTTTACATCATTTGATTCTGTCCACCCTGTGGGTTTGGTTTAAAAGGCAAGTGTGCATTGTAAATACACTTTTGAGGATTATCTATTTACTCTGCCAGTTATTGTCAATAATATTTTTATTGCTCCCCCTTGCAGAGGAGAGGGACTGGTATATGCTATGTGATATATTTGGTCTATTTAAGAGCTTACTCCATTTGTGTTTTGAGGAAAAATCTTGTGTCCTCAAACTTTAAATATTCTGTATATAGTTTATATATTTGGTAATTTAGTTTTCCCTGTTAATATTCCAGCACATTTTGATAAATAAACTCCCGTGCTCTGCATGTGCTACATTGGAGCTGTTGGAGCATTCTAGCGACACCAGCAATCAAGGTGTGACAGAGTTTTGGAACTTGAACACCAAAGTTACCTGTGCCATGCATAACAAAACAAAAGGCCTCCTTGACCTCCTCCCTACTCCTCCTCCAAACTCCTTCTCCACAGAATATGACCGACTATATACACACATGTCCATTCACACTGGATCCATATAACCTGAGGTTTATTATTGTGGCTCATTTTACAGGCTGAAAGTTTACTGATGTGGGAGCACAGAGTCAGTAAAAATGACTGACATGGCTCTGTTGGATTATGTGCTTATAGCTTTAATAGGCAATGTGGGGAAACGTGACCTAGACATGCTCATAAAGGACTACAAAAGATGCTCCCTCTATATCCAAGCATATCTGCATCACCTGTTTAGGATGGTTTAGTCTCAGACTGGCCCGTCTCAGATCCATGGTAACATGCAGTAAATAAAACTATGTAGCTCATATAATAAAACATGAAATGGATTTTTCTCCCACCAACATTAGTGCATGCCATAGTGTAATGTGAAGAATCCAGTGTGTGGTTTTGGAGGCAGCCTCTGTTTTAGCCTCTAGAGGGCAGCCTGTGCATGTCTCCAAATGGCATTATGTTCTTCTATCTAGCACAGCCCACATGAGAAACAGCCCCACCCCTGACATCCAGCCCCTTTTCATTCATATGCAAATCTCCATTTACCCTCATCTCAGCAGCAACTCCTCTACAGCAGCTTCCATCTCTCTACATGTAGCACAAACATGTAGAGATATATTCTCTCATATTAGATATAATAACAGCTGTATTAGAGTTTATCTTGATTAATCTCTTACACACTGGAGTTAAAGGGGGTCTTCACAGCTGGAGGAATCCAGGTGTTTTATCCTTGACCATCAGCAGCATGGAGGAACAGCATAAAGCCTAAAGATGAAATTCACTGTACAGCCTTTAAAGCTGCAGCATGGAAAGTCAGTATGACTCCATATGTGCACTACATGGCCAAAGGTATGTGGACAGCCATCTGAATGATTGGGCTCAGGTGCTTATACACTGTTGTTTTGTAAGATGACAGAACCTCATATATGTGATGTAGCTACACCATAAACATGTCAGAGCTGGTGTCATATATTCTTTCAGGAGCTGCTATGACAAATCACATCCAGTAATATACCAGTGTACACATAATGTTAGCATTACTGTTTACTGTCATGCATATATCATAATGTTTAATATCATCTGCCTTTGTTATATCAACAACAGGGTATCCTATTGATTACTGTACACCAGTACACTGTCATTTATATAGTGTGATGTCAGAGATCAGGTGTGATCTACAGGGTGATGTAACTCAGGAAGCTGAATTTGCATTGGGAAATGAGGAGGAGCTCATTCAAATGCACATGAATACAAACACATACACATACATACTGCACTTCAGTGTCTGACGGACTAGAAGCTGTAGTCCTGCAGTCGCCTCCTCACACTGAATCATGACCATCCTCAGAGGGGTTCTTCTCATCTCTGCATGTCTTATAGGTGAGGATATCCAGCCTGGATTTAACACAGCTGTCAGTTTACTGCTGGGTACAATCTGATCTGATCATGTTCCTGCAGGTGCAAGCGGTCAGACACTGACTGAGTCCGAACCAGCGGTCATTAAACCTGGAGGATCTCACACACTGACCTGTACCGGCTCTGGACTCACGTTGAGCAGCCACTGGATGGGCTGGATCAGACAGACTCCTGGGAAAGAATTGGAATGGATTGCATACATCCTTAGCAGTAGCATTTACTTTTCTTCAACACTGAAAGGGAGATTCAGCATCTCCAGTGATGACAGCAAAAACCAGATCTACCTTCACATGAGCAGTGTGAGGAGTGAGGACACGGCTGTGTATTACTGTGTCCGATATCCACAGCAACACACTTCCTTATTCTGCTGTACAAAAAGCCCCCAGCTGTGTTTATAGTGCTTCTATGCTGGAGTTCCCCTTATTCACCTCCCCTGATGGACCACAAGATGTAATTCATCCAGGAGAAACTTCACTAGGTAATCTGAATGAGGATTTACATCCAGAGCTGTAGATTAAATCCCAAAGTCCTGTAAAATATTGACTGCAGTACCTTCTCAAACCACCAACTTAGAGTAGAAGTGAAAGTAGTAGCTAAGCTAAGTAGCTAAGCATGTACTGAGGAACTTACAGATCTGTAGTGGAACATCTTAGAACATCAAGCGTCTCTCAGTATAGAGACTGGAGTTAGTTAGACTCTATCTTCTGCATTACGATCCTTTTGGTCTAATATAAAAGACTACAGCTCTAAAGTGGGAGGTGTGAGCATCAGTAAACCATATCAGGAGCCAAACACAACAGAATGAATTTAAACCCAAAGAAGGGATCAGGACCTGAACATTACTGACTGAAGTGGAACTGAGGACAAGGCTGATCACTGTACTCACTAATATACAGAATATCTGTCCATATAGAACTTCAGGCATTGAATAAAACATCGATCAGTACTATTTCACCAAGACTTGGACTTGAATTAAACATTGGGTTGGCAAATGTTCCCAAGGGCTGGACTGGGGGATGTGGGGGAGTGTGGAGTTTACTCTAGAACCATGATCGACTGTTCACAGGTAGGGTGCTGGTACGATGCTATGTCTAGAACATCAGACTGTACAGGATTATATGCTGTGATGCTGTATTGTAGTCTTTGGGAAAGCAGATATTCTGATATTTGAAGAACTGTAGATCAGCGGAGGAATTCTGGATTGAAAACAGGTACACAGGTCAGTACAGCAGGACATGCCCTTTGAAATGAGCAGGACAACACCCTTCCAGCAACACCAGCCTCACATCTACAAGGACAGAACTGCTAGCCCTCAGGATACCAGAGAAAGCCCCTCCTCACCAGGGGACTTCTCTGAGGTGTCCATGTTGTTAGTGTATAATCATATTAAAGCCTCATCACAGAGCAGTAAAGTCAAGAAGCCAACTGGTTAACTAGTCTGTTTAACCTCTGCTACATGTACATGAGAAATCTGCTTGATTCCTTCCTACCCAACACAATTCCAGCATTCCTGCATTCCCAACATTCAAAGATTCTCCCTAAACAATTCTGAAACTCCATGCGTCCAGTGGTCACCAAAGATGATGGTAGATGATCTCCAGTCAGAATCCAGTTTATCCCAATCCCATCCAGTGATGTGGAGGTCTGGACTCTGGGGTGGTCAGTCCATTGTGAGGACACCAGCAGCTTCTCTCTGTGATTTGAAAGCGTTCTTCTTTTCTCTCTATATGCTTTACTTAAGACCACAAAGTCTTTCAGACACACAGCGTCAAATCTACACCGTATACTATTACTCAGATACCATAACAGTTATGGAAATCTGAACACATGAAATACCAACAGGCCTAGTGCCAGACTGAAATCCAGAGCATATTAAAGTTCTTATTGTTAGAATGTATTACTTCACTGTGCAAAGCTTGGTGAGCAGCAGATATCTCAGGAGTCTTAGACAGACCAGCCACAGAGCATCATCAGTAACCCCGCCCATCTTCCCTGTGATGAATTTGAGCTTCTTTTTAGATTCATTTCTACTTAATAGGCCCACCATGCTGTCTATATCGGATCTCTGCATGTACTGCAGTAAGAACTCGCTCTGTTGGATGGAGACATGACCTAGACTTGTTTATAAAGATGCTCCCTTTATACCCAAGCATGACTGGATCACCTGTTTAGGATGTTTTCTAAGACTGCCCAGTCTCGATTTTATGGGAACATGCAGTAAATAAAACTATGTAGTTCATATTCATATACAGTATTCAGTTTTAGAACTGAGGTTTGTAGTACACCACCAACATTAGTGCATTCAGTAATGTCATGTGTAGAATCCAGTATGTGGTTATGGAGGCTGCCTCTGTTTTAGCCTTTAGAGGGCAGTGTCTCCAAATGGCATCATGTTCTGCTATCTAGCACAGCCCATGTGAGAACCACATCCATTCCCAACATCCAGCCCCTTTTCATTCATATGCAAATCTCCATTTACCCTCATAATATCAGCAGCACCTCCTCTACAGCAGCTTCCATCACTCTACATGCAGCACAACCATGTTCACTCCAGCTTCACTGCTGCTGCTGCTGCTGGCTGCTGCCTCGTGTGAGTGCTCCACCTGAAGCTGGATTTGACTTCATCTGATTTATTACTTCAAATATATAAAGCTGTTCTTCTCTCTTTCCACAGATGTGTTCTGTGCTACTGAGCTCATCCAGCCAGACTCAGTGCTCATCAAACCAGGAGAGCCTTTAACCATCACCTGTACAGTATCTGGAGCTTCTATCACTGACAGCAGCAGTCATTATGGAACAGGCTGGATCCGACAACCTGCAGGAAAAGCTCTGGAATGGATCAACTACATTGTTTATAGTGGGACCATACGTGCTAAAGATTCACTGAAAAGCAAGTTCACTGTCTCTCGAGACACTTCCAGAAACACCATCACCCTACAAGGACAGAATCTGCAAGCTGAGGACACAGCTGTGTATTACTGTGCTCGAGACTCACAGTGCTGCAGGAAATCAGCTGAGACGTACAAAAACTCCCTCACACCAGAACCTCCATTCATGTAAATGATAAAGCACTACCAATGAGCTCAGAGTAAGAAGTAAACAGTATCTGCACTAAAAGAGCCTGTAGTGTGTATGATGTTATACTGTGTACACTCAATGACACACACATATCACAGCTAGAAGGAACTGCTGGAATCTAATGAATCTTTCTATGTGTGAATGTAATGATGGTGTGGGAGTGATTACAGTATTAGAGTGGGAGCAGGTGTTTAGTGGGGTACACTGTACAGTTGAAAGTTGCCCCCCTCTGTGTAACAGAGTTATAAAATAATGATAAATAGTAAATTTATTTTGGTGAATTCTTTATAAATGTGTTGTTTAAGAGCTCATGTCATTTTCTTTGTTTAAAGATAATTTGTTTCCATATATGTATTTTTATTCATGTTTCTAAATGTTGAACTGTTTACATGCAGCATATACGTCACATGTTAAAGTGGACTACAGTTCCCTGCTGTACACACGCGCAGCTGCACAGCTCCGTATTTCTCTAACTTTGTCCCTTCACGTTTTCCTTACCCCCAGTGGGGCTTATACCTTGCTGGAGGTCAGCAGTGTAGAAAATCTCTGTGGAAATATTTTATATTGTAAGGAGATGTGTGAACTCATAAAGTGGACTGCTGCAAATATAATCCAGAATATCAGTCATAGCTCTCAGTCAGCGTGTTTTTGTGATGTGGGCTTCCTGTTAAAGTTAGTTTTGATAAGTTTCCTTTCCACCTTAAATGGTGGCACCGTTATATCCCAGTACTCATACGAGCGGTAGCTCAGGATTCTCAAGTCTGTTCAGTAACAGTTTGGGATTTTGGTATCAGCCCGCTTTACCCTCCTCTTTAGTAAATACAGGATTTGTATTTAAAGGAGGAGGGACAGGGTTTGAGCTTCACGGTAGGGCAGTTATATGTACTGAACTCTCTCTTATTCAACTCTGACAATCAGTATAAGTATATTTCTGTAAAATATATTTAGTGTTGTATTTATTAAACTAGCTACATGAGAAGTGTCAATCAGGTTTTTGATCTAACCGTAGTTCTGCGACAGCATTGGGTCATGTTGTCAGTGACCTCAGACTCAGCTCTTATACACCGAATCCTCTATACTGGTCTTATTGGATCCTTGTGCAGCTTTTGATTGATTCTACTCCACCCTTCTGAGTGCTGGATCTACTTCTCTCTTTAGACTGAGGTTTAAATCATACTGAATGAATATACAGTTCCTGGTTCTGTGCAGAATTTCTTGTAGAGTACCACAGGGGTCAGTTTTAGCTAAACTGATGACGCACGATTGTACAGTTCCTAGACTTGGTAGACAGACTTAGAAGCTGTTTGTTAATCATTTTAATCATTTGAAATATTCGGCTAAGGTTCGGCCTTTTCATTCTCAGAGTGAGACAGAAAAACCTGGTCATGAGTTTGTTCATGAGTCAGCGGAGTTGATCACTGTAAGGGTCCTCTTACTGGGGCTCCTAAGACAGCAACCCATTCCCTGCAGCTTCTACAGACACTGCTGTTATTACTAATGACTGTCTGTGAAGCACTTTCAGAAGCCAGCATTATGAAATCTGCCCCATAAATAAAGATTATTCAGATTTCGATGATGATGATGATGATGATGATGATTATTATTATTATTATTAGTATTAGTATTAGTATTATTATTAGTCATTATAGGCTTCATGTCATATCATCTAGTATCCAAATATCACAGCAGAATGATACGACTGCTCTGTAACAGCTCCATGGTTAATCCAGGAAACACATCTGGAGGTTCCTCCTTAATCATGTTAGATGAGAAGTATGTAAATGTCTGGTCCAGCAGCAGCGCTGAAAGTCAGCCACTGTCACAATGTGTATATAACACAGATCAACACTCAGACCTACTCTAACCAGCCCACATGCACACAGAAGCTTTCAGAGCAACCATGAGCTGGACCTCTCTGCTGCTGGTGGCCTTCTTACCATGTAGGTGGACTTTAGTCACCTTTATATGCTGTAGAGTTCAGTGTAAGGTTACATGCAGTGTGTTTAAGGCCTCTCTGACCCTTTTCCTCCTCTCTCAGATGTTCATGGTATCAGTCTGAGCTCGTCTCCTGCTCAGTTGAAGACTCCTGGAGAATCAGTGAAGTTGTCCTGTGAGGTTTCTGGCTATTCACTCACTGACTACGGCACAGGCTGGATCAGACAGCCTCCAGGGAAAGCCTTGGAGTGGATCGGGATCATTTGGGGTGGTGGAAGCATAGACTCTGGAGCTGCCTTTAAGAGTCGGTTTAAAATTTCCAGAGACACCAGCAGCAACGTGCTGTTCTTAGACATCAGCAGCCTGCAGACCGGAGACACGGCGGTGTATTACTGTGCAAAGACCACAGCAGTGCAGCTCAGCGGGAGCACTGTACACAAACAAATGAACATCTGTGTTAATAAGAGTCAGCTTTCATCTCACAGCAGTTTATAACCATCTTACAGTTTAATAAACTGTACAAAATGATCATGTTTAAAGATATCACTTTTTTTAGCTCATTGGAAGAAGGGATGATAAAGGTGGGAGATGAATATTAGAGAAATGGAGGAACAGATGTCTAACTGAACTGAACTGAAGGTCAATACCTTGAAGATGCTTTTGAGAAGATTCCCTGATACTGTATTGTTGGAGATGATGGAACTGGAGATGATCAACCATAGCAACCAGCTACCAACATCCTAACAGCCATCTGGACATCAACCATCCAACAAAACCAACAGAAACCATCTTAAGCACTATATCAGCCACCACGTAACCTCTAACAACCAAGTGTTAAGAGCAGTCGCCATAACGATCTGTGTGCATGTAGACCTGCGTGGTGCAGTCGTCTGCCAATGGTGCTGGCACTAACAGGATGGCTTATGGAGGACATCACGGCTCACTGAATGTTTCTAATCATGGCTGTTGGGTCAGTCAGGTACAGTGATAAGACCCGTCCTTGTTTACGTCACATGCACAGCTGAGAGTGAAACTTTCATATTACATTTACATTTAAGGCATTTAGCAGATGCTCTTATCCAGAGCCACTTACAACCGTGCTTAGTGTTCCGTCTGATAATGTTTCCCAGCTAGTACAGGAAGGTCAGAGTCTAACACTCGCCATGAGCTCAGACACTCCCCGAACAAGGGCATTTTTGCGTCAGTATTTTTTGGATATGTGAATATTTTAATATATAAC
Source organism: Prochilodus magdalenae (assembly GCA_024036415.1). NCBI lineage: Eukaryota > Metazoa > Chordata > Actinopteri > Characiformes > Prochilodontidae > Prochilodus > Prochilodus magdalenae. The sequence goes on from JAMWET010006119.1 coordinate 21,009, forward strand.
GTTGAAATTCTAATAAATAAATAAATAAATAAATAAATAAATATTCTATGAGTCACCAGGAAAACATGAAAGACATTTGTCTCACTAAAATAGAAAGAGACCATAATAATATAATTTAATAACCATGTAGCAGCTCCCACAGCAATACAGGAGAACTGATCATGTATCAGAAATACTCACTGTACTGTTTATGAATGAAACAGATTAAAACAGGCAGAGAATCAGATTTAAATCTGACCTGTATTTAAACTACCACCCTGAACCTCAGGCCTTAAATAGCCTCACTCCTCACGGCTCACTAGATAAGCAAATATCTACACAAGCATCCATCACCCTCCACCTCTCTCTGTATTTAGGAACTCAGTCTCTCTACTGAGCTGTGGAGAACAGAGAGGATCCCACAGGTCCAACTTCTACACCAACCATGTTCTCTACATCTCTACTGCTCCTGCTGGCAGCTGCTTCCTGTGAGTTACTCAGTACACAACACACTTCTCTCAGTCAGAGAGCTGCTTATATCATAATCAAGATGATACATCTAATAACTTCATATTTCTGATCTACAGGTGTTCACTGTGAAGAACTGACCCAGCCTGCTTCCATGGTGGTCCGTCCAGGCCAGAGTCTGACCATCGACTGTAAGGTTTCATATTCAGTTACCAGCTATTATACAGGCTGGATCCGACAGCCTGCAGGAAAAACTTTGGAGTGGATTGGAGATATCAGACCGGATTCATCAGGGAGCACTTATTACAGTGATAAACTGAAGAACAAGTTCAGCATCTCCAGAAACACTGGAACCAACACAGTAACATTACAAGGACAGAATCTGCAGACTGAAGACACAGCTGTGTATTTCTGTGCAAGAGGCTCACAGTGACACTGACTAATGTACACGCCTTACAAAAACCCTTAGCCCACACTCAAGAGTCAGACCACTCGTAGATCTATAGGGGAAAGTGGGGTGATTTGTGCCAGCAGGGAAGTTGTGCCACCCTTTGTTTCTAGGAAACCATAATAGAAATTGGTAATGTGACCACGCATTTTTGAAAAGTTTGCCATTTTACTAATCCTGCAAAGAACAGAGCCTCAATGCATGAGAGGAAAGAACATTTAAATAAAATAGACAAGACAAGTTATAATTATAGACAAGTTTGAAAACACTTCAGGCATGTTTCAGTGCTGTGGTAAGCTGTACTATGGGTCTATTCAGCTAGCATGATGTTAGCTCAAAACTGTTGGATGATGCATTTTTTCCTAAATGATGGGGTTGCGGTGATTTGTGC